>JAULBM010345343.1:0-12389 GCA_032357055.1 Geukensia granosissima | reverse complement strand
TCCGGAGCACCTGAACTCACCTCAGGTTTTATTTTTATTGGGGTTCGTGTTAGTCTTGCCTTAGTTCTCCATGTTGTCTTTGTAATATATTATTTAAGTATTGTATTGTGAAAGTGATTGTATTGTTTATCCTCTGATGGAAAAGGTAGTTATTATATCATTTATGTGTACTTTAAATTTTCATATTCGGTTATATATTAGGGTTAGGGAATTTATATATACCGATTGTTAATAAAATTGGCACTGTTTTAGGGTTAGATAATAAACAGAAACCAATTAGCTGATAATTGAACTTACCAAAACAAATGAAATATCATGGGGTTTTTACTTTAACGAGTAACACGATGGGTGTCACTAGTGGAGCAGGAGTTGCTTACATTTCCGGAACACCTGAACTCACCCTGGTTTTTGTGGGGTTCGTGTTACTCCAGCTTTAGTTTTCAGTGTAGTGTTGTGTGTTCTGTATTAGAGTTTCGTTTCATTTTGTTGGCCGTGGTCTTGTCTGTCTTGCAACTTACGATTTCTGTCTGCCCCTTTGGTATCTTCGAATTCCTATGATTATATTTATAAAATTGTCAACTCTCAAAATTATGAACAAATTAAACGGCTATGCTTATTTTTCAAAGATGCCATGGATATAAGATATAAATTCTCCAATACATAGTTATAATATATTTTATGTCTTATTACTTATTACTTAATAAATTTATATTTATATATTGGGTATAAAATACATGTTTACTTGCATTACCTAAATCCCCAAAGCAGTCTTGTCTAGGTATAGGGGAAGAGTTACGTGTTACTTATATGCAGTTGTTATATAATTAATTGCTTATCGTATATTATATGTTTTTGATACGCATTGTATAATGATATATTGTTTTTTAACTTTACTTGATTTTGAACAAAAGAAGAATTTCACATAAAAATATAATAAAATGTGTCAAGAAATACCAAGGGGATATTCGAGGAAAAAGGAAAATGTAAAAGCACTGACAAACTCCGGAGAACAACGAGGACAAGACCAAAACGACAAAAACACAACACTAAAAACTAAAAAACAAATGAACAACATGGACCCCAACAAAAAACTGGGGGTAGACTCAGGTGCTCCGGAAGAGTAAGCAGTCTCTAAAATTCTATGGTCGCCATCACAAATTGGTTGATCCATTTGGTGTCAGTGTCTCAACTAGTTATATTCCTATTAACATTAACCCGGATTAGAGTTTAAGGATTCCACGACCGGGTGTTGTCGGAAGACAGGGGATGCTAACAATCCTGTTTTATAAAGGAGTACGTTGGATATTAACCGTTGTTCCTTTTGTTTTCAGTTTATCTTTAAGTTTGTTTCAAACTTGTCTTGTCTCTCATTGGACTATGCGTTTATGGTCTCTCACATGGGTATTCTACACTGGACTTCATTCATATAATACCATATTGGAAACTATTGCGAATTCTGAGTGAAATTATGAGAAAATACAAAAAGTCATTTGAAAATGAAGTTTTTATATTAAAAATATTTAAGTTAATCATTTTCGATCTACTTTAAAACCTTTTAATTTGAAAGAGAGTCCCTCAAATTTCGATGTGGTTTTCTAAAATTCTATCTGTATACCTTCATTCTACTAGCAGATCACATACTAAACATAACAGCTCGCCTTCGTATGTATATTTTGGAATTTCGCTCACTCCTGAGGAAAACCCATAATTTTTCGTTTTTTTCCATTATCACTATTTCTGATTTAAAAAATAAAAATTATCAATGGTTTTAGGATATTTTTGTACCTCCTATTTGTACATCTTAATCAATAATAAAAATAGAATCAATAATAAAAATAGGACCATCGGATGTGTTGTTTTTGCAACCCGTAAGATCTTGGATTTTTCCAGAAAAATACAAAACTTTTACATGAGCATGGGAAAATCTCTCAGAGCTTTGTTTTTAGCCCAAAAGATATTTAAATCATCGTTCTAATAACTATCATAATACTGATGAGGACTCATATATGTGAAATTTACTAGTATGGAGTCAATATTTATTATTGGTATTGTGCCTTTTATAAAAAGGAGGAGGTACGTCAAGCACTATTTTTGGCCCTAATTTAAGATTTTGGGACACAGCAGTAAGTTATTTTTGGGAAAATCATGTTTGATACCCATGTTGTAATAATTTATAACTGAATAAAACAAGAGCGGCACATTTGACTACTGTGCCAAAGTTATCAATTTTAGCTTTTTTATTTTAGTATTTTTACTTATAAGCAATAAGTAAACTATTTAAACAAAAACAAAACTGGTAAATTGTCTTTTTTAGACATTTGAAAATGCAAATGATAATATTAAATTTTAACTACTTTTGCCAATAAATTGCTTTACCACCCTTGTCCTTTTATATCATAAACTTGTTTATTTTTACCATATATTTTTCTTGTAAACAAAATATGATTTGTTTAGTTTTCCTATAAATGATATTTCTTTCAGGCGGATCCATGTCCAACATGTACGCTCTTAATGTTGCTCGGAATCAAAGGTTTCCAGACATCAAATTAAAAGGAATGCACGCTATTCCACTAATATGCGTTTTAACGTCAGAGAAGGTAGACCTGAGTGAATTCCGGCCAATTTTACAGTCTCCCACTTCGTCACCATTCTGGTCATTCCATTACTCCAAATTAACCTTGACTGCGTTTCTTTTACCTGAATGAGAAATATATTTCAGAATCCCGATTAAGCGAATCAAAATCATGTTATAGCCATTTAAAAAACGTATTGTTCTAACAAACTTATTTTGGTTTAGATTTCATCTTGACTCGTTGGTTTCTTATGATTCACATGATTCGAAATCTTGTTTCTGTTTCAATAAAATGAAACGGTAAAACATAAAAATGATCTGGAATCATGTTTCAGATTCACGTGAAAAAAACGCACCCTCGTTTGCCTTACAAGTCTTTGCTGGAAGTAGATGGATTAACACCGGTTATGATTTTATACCGCTTTGGTTCACGTACTTAAAAGTGATAAGCTCATTTTTCTTGTCTGCCTAAATTCTAATTAATTTACAGAGGCCGATTCAGACTTTTGAATAAAGGGGGCGCACTTTTTGTTGCCCTCATGATTTAATAATTGTCTCCATTTCTAATGAAGATTTAGACAATAAAATTACCCCAACTTTAACATTTTTATTCATTATTGCATTTCAAAAGGGGGTTGGGCCATTGCGCTTTACCCCTCTCGATCCGCACCAGCTTTAACGCGTCTTATTTTGCATTTAGAGTTGATACATTTGTTGATATGCATTTAAAATTACCCGAATGATCTTCGGATGATACCAGGTTTGTTAAGCATATTCATGCGGAATGATATAGATTTACTATGTAATATCTATTTCAGTCTTAATTTCAGCCGTGGGGAACGTTTAAAGAAGTTCAAGGTTGGATGGAGACATAGAACTGGCCGACAATGTGACGAATGTTTCTTTGTTTGCTTGCCTTTTTTAGTATTTTTCCATTTTAGTAAAGAAAAATGCATTTATTTTGCCTTTGCATTTTTTATTTAAATACCATTGCATATGGAGTTTGCAATATATTAGTTTATTTCAATTCTAATTTTATATTTTATCACAGTGATAATACATGTATTCCGTCGTAAGTGATTTATCTGTTCTTAAACTAATGGTATAGCCTTTATTTGTAACATGTACTAAATATTATATCTTCATGAATATTTATTTAACTTGCTTGAAAATTCATACTTTTATAATTGTTTGAACGAAGCCAGACATTTGCTTAGCCCTGAGTAGATAATAAACAGTAATTGGAAACGTAAATTCAGAAGGAATTTTTTCCAAAAATGATGGTAGTTATCATTTCCTTCTCATGTTTATGTATTTTATAATATTGATAATTGTATACTTACATGGTATAATAATCAGTTGTATACTTAAATCAAACCAAAGATAATGAAATTGGTATTTACTGCTTCTCCGCTAAGCATTCAGCATTTCGGATTAAAGGCAAAGACTAGTCGGCCCAGATAATACTGTGTCTAGGGTATGTCTTCCTGTGGACTGTTGCTTTCATAAGGTAACTCGTTAAAACTTTGGCTGAGCACGGTCGTGATCACATGGTCACAAGTAAAATACGTATTTTTCATGCAATGATTACTGAAGTAAAATGATGCATCGCGTAATGACTAAGATTTTCTATCAATCGGTTTGTAGAACACAAACCTTCAGCAAAAATGATTTTGATTGGTAGCCTCATGCTGCTGTGACCAATTAGACTTTTTGACTACGTCGTTTTTGGTATATATAAATATCTTATGTCAATAAATCCATGTATTGATGTCATTGACATGGTATAATTGTACAATGTCGATGATACTTCTTTTCATTAGTTTTGTCCACTCCAATGCTTATAGGCTGTTCCTCATGACATTAACATCCGCATTGATCTGACGGTTGCTTGAAAAGGACAAAGTATATTAAGGCCCTTTTTGGTCCATTTTGTGTGGAAATTACGTTGCCTATATTTATCCATTTTTCAAAATTAAGTTTGGTAACTTATTCAAACTCCAAGGCAAAATAATATATGACGCTTTCATATCACCATATCGGCACATTTTACAACAAAAAATTCACTTGTGTGAAAAATCCCAATACTTAGCCGATTTTCCCGTTGTTTTGGAAATATAAAATAGATATGAGCACAAACGTAGACCAACATGATATTAATACCGAATGTAAATCTTATCATAGGTTTAAAACTTGTGGCGGTCTTCAGTAACCCATATACATGTATTTAAATTAACAAAAAAAAAACAAATAAGACTTATTGGTCTTTGTGACGTCAGAGAACGTCAAAAACATATTGTCCGTAAAACTGTCGTTTTGGGTTTTTTCATTATGTTGCAGAAACTACCAGCTATGATGTCATTCTGAGGTCAAGATATTATTATTGCACACGTAAAATAATTTTTTTCAAATCTTAATCTCTGAAGATATTATAAAAAAAAATAAAATTTATATTGGAGCAATGCGAAATTAAGTTCAAAATGGATCATCACGACACCTAAACCTTTAATGTTAATGTATTATGTCTTATCATACTTTTTGGTCTGACTGTCACCGACAACTGCGAAAAAGCAACAGTTCAGACCTGCAATACTTTTTATATCTTTTTGTGAGAATGTGAATGATCCAACTCCATTTTAATATTTTTATCTCACTTCTATACATTCATGAAAGACAGATGCACCAGAAAAAAGTCAAATGCAAAATAGTTACGTTCTAAGTTTCTTAGCATCAAAACCAAAATCTTTAATTGTTACATTGTAAATTTGTCCCAATTTTTAAGCCATGGTTAATTGTCAAACTAATGTATCTGCTTTAACTCAATAATAGCAACTAGTCTAACAGTCAATCTCAGGACGATAACTGCTGCTTTTAATTTTGAAAATAACGTTTTTTGTCTTGCAGGGTCATTATTCTGTCAAAAAAGGAGCAGCATTCTTAGGTATTGGCATGGAAAATGTTATACCTGTTAAAACTGATGGTCAGGGAAGAATGTCGCCAAATGCCCTAGAAGAATCCATACAGGATTGCTTCTCAAAGGTAATTTTGGAAAAACTTCCGAGCATAAGGACTAATTGTATTACAGTGTCTGCAGGGCTCGAACCACACAGCTGATGACCCAACGCGGTCCGCAGGTGGCGGATTGAGAAAGCCCTCTCCTCTCGTTGGAAACTGCCAGGTCATAATACGGAAAACATGGGCGTGGACAATTGTGGCTGGCGTGTGTGGAGAATGCCTCGCTCCATGCACGTATAAGATCCATTTTGTAGAATTCGAAAAAGAGAAGGATTTTTCCGCTACAAAAAGATTTAGTATGCTATTCCTCCAATTTTCCATTGACAGTCAAAAACCGTCGTCTTATCGTTTTCCGGCCACCACCTTCGGTAATTTTGATAATATTTTTTATCTTGTTCTCTTTCTGATTATAGCATTTCAGTCACAGCGTACATTAAATTGTTGAAATTTTATTCTGAAATTCATGAATTTGACCTGTCAAATCATTGCGGGCAATTGTAACCAATTCCCTTTTACTGGCCGGTTTTATAAGGTAAAAACCGAAACTACAGTATTTCTGATGGAAATTAAACTGCAATGTAGCGGCCCTCAAGTGATAAAACCGATATGATTCTTACTATAGGTGTTGTTCTTCTGTTCCTGGCTGTTAACAATTTCTGTCTGCCCCTTTGGTTTCTTCGAATTCCTTTTAAATCGATTTGATTTGGTATCTTCGAATTCCTTTGAAATCGATTTGAAGTTGTTAAGAGATTTAATCAATATAGGAATATTGTTAAATTACAACTGATATTTCTCAATCGGGTTTTGTCTAATTTTCTTTATATGTACCTTATGTTATATAACAGTGCTCGTGTTTTGCCGAAATTTATACATCCTTCAACTCCTATGCAACATTGTTAACCATTTGTTTATTAAGGGAATGACTCCATATCTTGTGAATGCCACAGCCGGATCCACAGTACTAGGAGCATACGATCCGTTAGATGCAATAGCTGATATATGTCAGAAATACAAACTATGGATGCATGTGGATGGAGCTTGGGGCGCGTCGGCACTACTTTCAAGGAAACATAAAGGACTAATGAAAGGAATCGAGAGGTGAGTGATTATAAAGTAATTTTATTTGCCATAATCAAACCACGAACTAAGTAGAAGAATCTGAAAACACTTGACTACTGTTTTGTATAGTTTTTAGACTGTCTTTAAGACACCAACCAAGTCTTAAAGACACACAATTGTCGTGGGCAATGATTGCAGTTCATTTTTTGTGAATCTATCAGCCAGTACAGATCTTAATAATAAAGCATATTTTGACATTGTCAGATTTAAATTCTATTATGTAAATGTATCTGTAAAAAAGGAGATGTGGAATGATTGTCTTTGAGACAACCGTTATCTAAATAGCATTCCAAGTCACATGACGGTTTCAACAATGAACCGGGATCTATAATGAAAGATGCAAATGGCTCCCAAAAAAGAAAATGTAAAACGTTTTTTAATTTTAGGGCCGATTCTTTAACTTGGAATCCTCACAAAATGATGGGAGCGAACCTTATAGCCGCAGTTTTTCTTACAAAGCATAAGGTAGGATCCAGATTAATGAAAAATGTTTGAAAATGACACTGTAACGAGGATTTTTGGTATTGAGTTGGTAATAAATCATTCGTTTGTACTTGTATACTAAGTTACTATGGTATGATACGCAGTTTTGTCCTACAATTTAGTCAGAAAGAAAAAGAATATCTAAAAGTTATTTTTATGTTTTATTTATAAGAATGCTTGAGGAAATTAATTTTAGACAACAACAGCTTATTTAAAAGAAAGAAGAATATGTTTTTACAAGGTCAAACCATTTTTGACTGGATATCATAGAGTTATATATTCTAAAAGCCGACATTTACGTGTTCATAAATCACATTTTAATGAGCCTCTCTCAAATTTTGTTTCTGTAGACATGTTTTTTCTACTTGAAAAGCAAAAAATACAAAATAACCAATGTGAAATAAATATGGAAAATTTAGGTATGTTATATGTACAATTCAAGGAGTTACCTCAGATCAGTAACATTAAAACCGAAACATAGGAAGTCAAAGATTCAAATATAGCAAAAGAAGCACTCAAATCCGAACAAATCGAAATGGGAAGCCAAATCCGACGACAGGGATAACCAATAAGTGCATTACTTTTCTAGGTCTTTCCGTATATTCCGTGTTTTAGAATTTTAGCAAATGCAGCAAATTTCTGTAAATCATTGTTTGATAAATTTCATGTCAGACAAGACTGAAAACTGGGCTGGTGAATACACTAGGGGATCAATATTCAAACAGCAGAGGTATTGACCCAGTTGTTTCAAAATACAAAATTACCAATGTTAAATAAAATGGAAAATTTAGGTATACTATATGTACATTTCAAGGAGTTACTTCTGAAAAGTAGCGTGAGAACCGAAACATAGGAAGTCAAGGATTCAAATATAGCAAAAGAAGCACTCAAATCTAAACAAATCGAAATGGAAAGCCAAAATCCGACGACAGAGACAACTACTAAGTGCGTTACTTTTCTAGCCCTTTCCGTTTTTTCCGTGTTTTAGAATTTTAGCATATGCAGCAAATTTCTGTAAATGTTCCACCTGCAGAGGTATCGACCCAGTGGTTTCAATATACAAAATTACATCTAGAAATCTCTTTACAAGGCCTTAAACAAGTGTGAAATCTCACTTCTTGCGGTGAGCTCTAAAGGGGCTGAATATTTGAAAGATGTACGTGTTTAATGGCAATCCAAATACTGAAATATTTTTATATAACAAAGGAGATAAAAAAAATTAAAAAATCTTTAACTATGAGTAATAACTTGGAACGCGCCAACGCTACATGTGGTGTGGTTAAGAATCATGTAAAGTCATCCACCATATTAGGCTGTATTTTGTACCCGAATTTCAGATAAGCGCAGCACAAACCTTACTTTTTCTATTATTAATCACATTGTGCAATTTTAAATTCAAGGAGCCGCTTCACTCATACTAAAACGACCTAATTTTTCTTTAAGTCCAAAAACCCAAACGTTAACATCAAATGACCAATTTTATTTTGAGTACATCCAAGAAATTTTGCTTTCCTATACACTACCTTCGATAATTTACATGTGAATCGATCACATTTCAATGAATATGATGTATTGAAGGGCATGTATCAAAATAAATTAGGCAAATTGATGGTTTCCTTGGTATTTTAAAATCTAAGAAAAATCAGAAGTTTTATACAAATATATTGGGTAAATATCAAATAGACCAAATAAAATTAGTCATTTTATTTCAAAATGCAAAATACGGGTAGTACTAGTTAACATCTACCTGTTTGCATGCGTTAAGGCTGCACACATCTGAAACAAAATTGCAAAAAAGGGAAAATGACCGTTGACTCAATATGAACCTTTAATAAGTCTCTTTAATATATATAAAATTTACATCATAAACACAGGACATACTTTTGGAAGCGCACGCCGCTAATGCAAGGTACTTGTTCCAACAAGACAAGTTCTACGATGTGTCCTATGATACTGGTGACAAGTCTATCCAGTGTGGAAGGAAGGTTGATGCCTTGAAAGTGTGGACCATGTGGAAAGCTAAGGGAGATGATGGAATGGAATCTGATATTGACCGTTTGTTTGATTATTCAAGGTATACTTTAAAATTAAGAACAAAATAACGTTTCACATCATAATTTTTTTTACTTTTAAAAACAGCTTTTAGCAGTAAATTTCAAAATTGGAGAGTTCATGAACACACTTTTTTCATGTTAAATATAAAAATTATAGCTTTCAATGTGTTCGGAATCTTCAAACTAACCCTGGTTTTTGTAGGGTTCGTGTTATTCTAGCTTTAGTTTTCAGTGTAATTGTGTGCGAACTATGTTTGTCTTTCTTTTCTTTTTGTTGGTCATGGTCTTAACAATTTAACGATTTATGTCTGCCCCTTCGTATCTTCGAATTCTTTTTTCTACTTCTTAAAGTTTCACTGTTAATCCGTTGAATTTGAAAAATCAAAGTAATTTGCAACTAAATGTTTCTGTTATGAACTCTGACATGTCTGATTAAGCAGAAATTTTTAGTTGTGTAACTTTAATATTGTTTCAAATATTTAAGTAAAGAACGATGCTAAAATAGTCAAAATGCATTGTTTCAACATTGTCTAGCTGATATTTAGAAACTAACAGCTGAAATATCCATGCCAACACTCTCAGACAAAGTTATTGCGATTCAAAGTATATTAATGCTGTTGATCAATTTTTATCAAATATTAATTATCATATGATTTTTTGTCTAATATAGATACTTAGCAGAATTAGTAAAATCAACTGAAGGATTCAGACTTATCCAAGAGGTAAGTCTAAATTGGAGGATGAAACATTGAAAAAATATGCCTTCGAATCAATGACAATAATGTTAATATAAATTATATTTTTCAAGTTTTATACTTGTGCGAAAGGTTTCTTTGTTTCTTATTTGTCAAATAAAGAAATGGGTTCTTTTTAATTAATGTAATTTCATTTTGATTCTTGAAGGAAAAAAATGTTTTTCGCTTTCATTTTTTCACCTAAGAACTTTGCTTCATTTTTGGTTTCCGTCCAAAAGTAAAGGGATATGATGTTCATAATGTTTATCGGTTAACATCCTGGATGGCTAAGACTTTAAAACTCTTCTTGTCAGAATGTACATAGCCAATAGGATTTGTTTTAAGAATGCCCTTTGGGTGGTCCTCTATAAAAATTGCCTTTTCATTTCAATTGGAATTTCAAGATGGCCATAAAAGGCAGACTTAGTTTAGCATTGGATGATTTTTTTCAGTGTTTTTCCTTCTAAAGCCAATTTTCCGAACATATCAGAACAAATCCAACCCTGTGATGTTGAACTGGGCACCGGAGCGGTCTCCAGGGCTCGACCGACAGAGCTGAACCAGCGCGAACTCCAGGTGGCGGATAGGGGAGGCCCTCTCATTGGGGGGGTTTCCAGGTTATAATACGGAAAGCCTGGCCGTGAACCATAGTGGGTGACGCGTTTGGATAGTGCCATGCTCCTTGCACGTAAAAGACTGCTTTTGTAGTTTTCGAAAAAGAGTAGGTTTATGCCGCTACAAAATGCTAAATTTTATGTCCCTACCAATCACTCCTTTTTTCCAGTGGCTGTCAAAAACCGTTGTCCTGTTGTGTCCCATCCCACCCCCTTTTTCGATATTGATAATTGTTGAACTTGTTCTTGTCCTGAATATGCATGAAATATTTGCAACCATCAATTAATCAACCGTGATGCTGAATAAAATGGTCGGTCTCCAAGGAAACCACATTAATACCATGATAAAGACAACTCAATGAAATTGTTTTCTAAGATACTCAACAAGTACTGAATTATGTAACGAGATATATATCAAAACCTATACATGTTTGTGATTCATACGTTTTGGATGACTGTCTCATAGAAAATCATACCACATCTCCTTGTACATAAAAGCAAGTCACATACTTAAGCAATGATTTTATTTTTCACTGTTTTTTACAGCCTCAGTGTACTAATGTATGTTTTTGGTATATACCAAAAAGGTTTCGTGGACTAGAGGAAACGAAGGAATGGTGGCAAGAAATAGGAAAAGTAGGTTGATTTCTATTTTCAAGTGATTTAATTCATAGGAACCATGTCCTGTGAAGAAGTAGTTATAAAATATGTCTAAGTAGTAAAGTAACATGTCTTCCAGAAGATTTTTGTCTTCTGTAAAAGCACATAAATTCACGATCAGCGTGTCGATAGGTACAAAACCGGATCCATTTTTCGTCACCACTGCCGTTATCAATATGCCTGACATTTTTGCGGTTGAACGTCAAAAACTTTTCAGTCAGGTGTCAGTCATTCGTCAGTCAACCAATCAATCAATCTATTTTTGACCTAAAACTAGCTATAGAATATAAGCTGCTTTCAACGAAAACTACCTTATGATAATTGCATTAAATAACTCTCTTTTGATTCGCAAGTAAAACTAAATATAAAGGCATTAATAGGAATTGTTTCATAAAGCAAAATTTACAAATCAAATTGATAGGATTGTGACCTGTATTTTTTATGGTCACTTGAAATAGTGATAAATTGATTAATCACTTTGTAAGTTGTCAGACTTGTCTGACTTGAAATTTTTTCAACCAATTTTTTGCAGAAATTTCCTGCATTTGTTAAAATTCTAAAGCATGGAAAGGCTTCGAAAAGTTTACATGAAGCACTTAAATGTTGTCCCTGTCGTCGGATTTGGCTACCAATTTCAGTTTGTTTGGTTTTGAGTGCTTCTTTTGCTATGTTTGGATCTCGGATCTTATGTTTTGGTTCAAATACTACTGATGTACGGTTACACCTTAAAATATTCATATAGCATACTAAAATTCTCCTTATGTATTCAACATTTGCAATTTTGTATATTATATATGCATTCATAAGGAGCTGACAGGGGTCATATATCATGAATATTGTATTCTAACCCTAAATAGCAGCACCTGAAATGGTGTTAACTTCTTTGGTAAATACTATTGTATTAATAAACATTCTCTTATTTTGTCTTAAATTTAACCCAATCTTAATATGATTTTAACTAGCTATTACCGATTGTGACTAACCACCGACTTTGACCACGAGTTACAAGATGGGTGCCAACAGTGAAGCAGGAACTCGAACTTGTTGTCATACATTGTAGGATAAGTGTTGCTCAAAATTTAGTTTTCTAAGTGGAGAATGGTATAATGTTATTTTTTCATTCTTTTTTGTCATGGTT
>JAULBM010345332.1:0-12390 GCA_032357055.1 Geukensia granosissima | reverse complement strand
ACCTGTAGAAGTTAAAATTCTACTGTCACTTGGTGGGTGGCTGTCTCATAGACAATCATGCCACATCTCCTATTTTTATATTGTCTACTCCAGGTGGTCTATATACAGTACAGATAAGTAATTTGAAATTTGGTATCAGTATTTCGTACCATATAGTTTCGCCCGATGTAAAGTTCAAGTCTTGTCGTTGTTTTACACAAATATCCTGTGATGTATATACAAGTACCCCTCCGCCAAAACAGTTTCTATCTTTCCTAAATAAATGCTCAGAGAAACCTTCAATATAGATATCATGATCGGAAACATTTCCATCTAAGTGACTTTCCGTTATAGATATGATTGAAGCTTCGGAAGCTATATTTTCAATGTAATCTATTTTATTTCGTACACTTCGTGCATTTAAGTGAAAGATTGACAATTCAGAAATATGGGGCCCGGGGTTTTGATGGACGTCGTTATCTAGAATTAATAAAAGAAGCAGTATAAGGGTAAACTGAGTATTAGATTGAAAGGGAGTATAACAGTATCGTCCTATAATTCGAACTATGATCAGAACGTGGGACCAGAGTAATTTACTAAAGTTCGGTATACCCAAACGAAAGAGCATGTGATATTTTTTAAACATTAATAAATAAGCCCTAATATAAACTGAGTCTTAATTAAGCCAAAAGGTTAAAAAAAGTTACAGAAAATGCTGACATTCTCCTTAAAATTATATCTTCAAGAGGAATTACAAGGCAATCCTTGTCGAAAGGCAATCCTTTCTTTATAAATTCATAAAATGTCCAGGTTAGACGCTATTCAGTCATAACGAGTTGAGACTGTGCTACGCTTTACGCATAGCAAAATGTGGTACGGCAGTGCAATGTCCGATCATTGATATTACTATCGGCACTCAGCCTTCGTTTTCAGTGGCAATCAGTATCATTATAATCTTATGTTTTTCCCTTAACCCATTCTCGGATCAAGGCTATCCACAAGTCAGTTTTGTCGTGCTCTGTACAAACTCCATGTAGTGAAGTTGTTTAAAAACTTAATGACTATCTCTACTGTGGTCTGTTGAAATTGTAAAGTGGAAATTCTAAGACTATATTTCCTTAGATTTAAAAATTTGAGTTACAAAAATTAACCACCTTTTTTTATTTTATTTATAAATTAAGAAAACATGCGACTGATAACCCTTTTTCCTTGAAATAAGACTGTTCATTTAAAATTTTATGATCAAGGAAGGTAAGTAACTCTTGTTAATGTTAGTATAAATGATAAATAAAAAATTGGGAAAATAATTAATTTCAATTACCAATTAGATTGAAGATAGAGCAACATTTTTGGTGATTGTCTTTCCCATATTTCTAATAAGAAAAGAATTTAATATAGTAAATCTAGTCACATGCACGTTGTAATATCTACATGTATTATGCACTCGAAAGCAATAGAGAGCCATAATGCCTGGTTATTAAATGTTGGACCTCTTGAGTTCAAGTGGATATACTTTCTCTTGCTTAAGGATGTTACATGAAGCTACTCTGTTTAAAAATAAGATGGTTTTCATTAAAGTGTTAAAGATCATTTATCTTGAGTATTTTGTTTTATGAATGGTTTCACGTTTTGTATTTAAATGCCTTATATCTTACGTTACAGTATGGACTGCGGTTCATTAATTGAAGACCGCAATCAGTAGAAGTAATTTCGACGGTTATTTGGTGGGTGGTTGTCACACGAACAATCATGCCTAACATCTCCTATTTTTTACAAGGCTAAATTTTCCGCCCCTATCCAACCGCATTTTTTCAGTGGCAGTCTAAAAGTCTCTTTGCTTCCTTACCGGTCCCTTTGTTACAGTCTACATATTGATATATTGTTTGCTGACTTGTTTCCGTCCTGAATATGCATGAAATATTTGCCACTGGACGTTAAACAACAATCAGTTAATCGATTTAAATCAGAATCGTACACAGTATAATGGTAAATATCATTCAACTATATTAACTTTAGCTAGTTAAAAGTACCCTTAATCCTTTCTTGGAATAAGGTTTCCCATAAGTGGCTCACGTGTGTGTTTTACCATGGCTATTTTGAATAATTAGTAAGTGGAGTTTCATTAATAATCTTTACTGTGAACTCTGGTTTGATCTGTAAAAAATGTTAAGTGTAAATAAACCGGCTTTTTGATTAATTTATATATACAGAAAAATTCACTACAGATAACCTTTTTCTTTAATTAAAATGAGCCCATTAAATATTTTATAATTAAGAATGGGGCGTAACTCTTTTCAATGACAGTATAAACGAATATGATTGATTGATTGATTAAATGTTGTTTAAAACGTCCAATGGCAGATATTCCATGTATATTCAGGATTAGAGCATATTCATTAGTGATGACGAATAAATCCTGCTTTATACTAAACCGACACGTTGAGTCGGATTTTTAAAGTGCTATCTCATGAAAGCATTGTTCAGTCCGCAGGAAGACATGCCAATTTTACCCAGACACAGTATTCCGACTCTAGGCCGAACAGTCTTTGCTCTTTAATACTCCTTAAATGCTGAATGCTTAACGGAGAAGTAGCAAATATTTGGTTTTTCGCGGCCGGGCATTGACCCCACGACCTTCTGCACTCGAGGCGAAACACGCTAACCATTTTAACACCGAGGCGGTCTCGCGCAAATAACAATCATAACCTATCCAAGCTGGAGATTGTGCAGTTGTTCCATGTTACGACTGTACCATGCAGTGTACTACATTTAAAGCACAGTTCAAGGTAAGTTGGAACGGTTCTGGACCCAATGCTTGGTATGAGAATTATTTCGGAAAGTACTACTTGTATTTAGACTTTCAGACAACAGAGGAACAGTTAAAAATTACTGCCACTTAGATTAATGCATAAGGGGTCAAAGTAAGGTTAAGAATCTTAAAATTTAGCATTACACTGACATACACTTGAAATCTTGGAGGCGATGGCAGGCCAAGTGAAAGACTGCATGGAAACGATCACTCGACTGTCGGTTATTTGCAATCGAATCCCATTTTGTAAATCCACACCTAATTGATGTGTATTTTATAATCGCACAATCGAACCTTATACTGCTCTCTTAGGGCTTGTTCGCCACACTAAAAGTTAATTCGGATTAACTCAAGTAAATGTGGAAAAAGGCCCTGTGCACTCTGCAATAGTTAATCCGGATTTATAATTAAGGTACATGTGATTTAAGTCACATTGCGTTCACACTAGGTTTAATTTCATCCGGATTTACTTAATTCGAATAAAATTAATACGGATCAAGTTAATCACGATTAAATTGTAGTGTGAACGCAAAATGTGGATTAAATCTGACTTCATAACTAGTAGCGTGACTTATGGTCTTTTGATTTCTACGTTTCAATTTTAATTCGGAATAAGTTAAGCCACAAATCCAACGCCAGTGTGAACGCAACGGGTTACCTTTATACTGACTTATGTTGTTCCGAATCAAGTTAGTCCAGATTAAGTTAAGCCTATTGTGAACGGTCCCTAAACATAACCCTCATTTTCTTATTGTTAAACTTCGTCATGTTGGCGGGCTGTTATTAGATGTTCATTGTATTGTTTCGATATATTGTCATATATCAGTCTAGTTATGGCATGCACAGATGGTGATAGGGATGTTACCGAAAAACATTACATTTTGTGCCTGTTTGAAATCATTAATGGTCGTAAGTGTCACGAGTGGTCGTAAATTACATATATTGTACATGTACGTCATACAATGATGCAGTACTTACGAGCAGTCTTATGTCTTACGACTTTACTCTTTTAGTCGATATTTTGTTCTCTGGTATGTAGTCTCCAAATGACGTGGCGCCTTCACAGGCACTTATTTCAGTGGTTAAAACTATTTAAGTATTTGAACTCAGTGGGAACCTACAATAAGTGTTTTTAAAGCTATCGTATGAGGTTCCGAGGCATGGTTGAGATTAAAAATTCGGTCACCCTTTCTCCCAAGATGAAAGATATACAGACGCATCAGTTATAACTTATAACACAGTCTTGTCTTAAAACCTCGTAGAAGACGCTATGCAGAAATGTTGTTCTTCCTTCCTTCCATTCTATTGTTTTTGAGGTACTATATATTCCAAAATATTGCTAAAAAGGAAAAGACGTGGTGTAGGTATGATGGAGTCTGCTCTACAATCTATGTGTTTATAATATACTGTCATTAACAAGATTTGCTTCCCATTCCCATTAAGAAAATATTGAACGGGATAACTTCATTTGAAGGAAAAAAGGTTTCGGACGCGATTTTATTTATAGAGAGATAAAATTAAATAGCTGGTTTATTTTCTTAATTGATAGATCTTAACTATAAGGGTATTTAGTCTTAGTTTTGCACTTTGCATCACAGACTGACCAAAATATATTAAGCAGTAGAACGGTTATTAAAGAAAACACCATTAATTACGTAATATGGAATTTACAAACCACATCGGAGAATAACAATGTTGTGGAAAACCTAACCCAAGAATGGGTTAAGAGTGACTTAAGAATGTAAATATAATATTAATATTTAAGTTTTGGAGTTGTCAACATAACATATATAAACAATTTTGATAAAAAAAAATATGTTTGCTTCAGGCAGATAAGACAGTGTTCGACAAGCCTAAGCCATTGTAGGTCTGTACAGTGTATGATGATAACGTCTTTTAAATCAAAATAAACATAAAAAGGCCATATTTAGGACCTCTTTGCTTTATTCGTACAATCGTATTTGTATAATAAAACGCTTAATTGCAGGATAAATTCTGATATTCATTTCATTTCCAGTATACCCTTGATCTGCTCTTAGATCAAGCGCTGTCAAGAAGTTCCGGTAATCCACACCATGAACAGAAAACTCCGAAAACTTTTTCTAAAACGTTTAAGATAGGATGTGAATTTATTGCCTAAAAAGTGTCACAGCTGAGAACAATCACACTTTGAATAAAAAATGTCTTGAATTTAAAATTCTGAGTTAAATTTTAATCTTATTTCTGTGTTCTGGTTTAAATATTAAACATCACTTCCTGTAAATTTTGTTTATTCTGACAAATTACTTTGATTACAAGTTTTCCTAATAATGACAAGGGAGATAGCTCTTAATAACGAATAGATTTGTCTTACAATTTACGTGTTATCTAAAAGGGTTTGGAAAAGGGGATTCTTTATGATTTGGTCAAAACTGGAATTAATTAAATAAACATATCATACATAACCATATAAAATTCGTTAAATTCGAATGTCCTTCATTAAAGCCCGAAACGTTAAATGAGAAAACTGGGTACTCGATCATAACTACTTACAAATGCTTATGATAATCACAACCAAAAAGTTTTCTACAATATTACTACCGTTGTTATATTAAGTAGTAAGGAATTAATAGGGTCTGTCGTGACAAAGTGTACCAAAAGACAGTAGTTCTCTATGAAAAAGTCCGAGGACGGAATAAAACACATTGATTTCTCTTGGTTTTCCTAAGAAATTTTAATCAGCAAGGGCATTTTGTCACCGAACTCTTTATTGCTGCGTTTTTAGACATACTAGGTGTGCTTAGGTGTTTTCAAAAGTGATGCCTTTTTGTTTCAAATGCGCAATTTTGATGACGACAATACACGACCTGTCCGATACTTGCAACGTGAACCTGGCCTATTAATAATATACCTTTTTTACAATTTTCCTATTTACTATATTATATCAAGTTTATTGTCCCCGATGCGAAGTCGAGGGAAATAGTTGGTGTTGAGGGCACAATTTATTTTCATTAATTTAAAAGCTAGTAAATTCTTGTTTCATTATACAAAAAAAACTTTTTATTTGTTTTTGTTTTTTGGTTGTTGTTGGTTGATATAACATCATGAATTTTTACCTGTTTCATCAAATTTACTGCAATCAGTAAATATTAAGTCACGAATGAGACATGTACAGTGCGGGAAAATTTCTATATATTTATTTTCTTCTTAAGTGTGTTAGGCGTGGGAATGGTTTCCAAGGCTCGTCCCACAGAGCTGATCCTGCGCGATCCCATGCACGTTGGCGGATAGAGGGGGCCCTATCGTTGGGGCTGCCAGGTTATAATACAGAAATCCT
Organism: Geukensia granosissima; assembly: GCA_032357055.1. Lineage (NCBI taxonomy): Eukaryota > Metazoa > Mollusca > Bivalvia > Mytilida > Mytilidae > Geukensia > Geukensia granosissima. The sequence continues at coordinate 6,286 of JAULBM010345332.1, read as the reverse complement.
GGCCGTGGACCATAGTGAAAGACGGGTGTGGAGAGTGCCACGCTCTGTGCAAGTAAAATGACCCCTTTTTATAGATTTTGAAAAGGAGAAGGCTAAATGCGGCTACAAAATGCAATATTTATCGTCCCTACCAATCACTACCATTTTCTAGTGGCAATCAAAAGCTATTGCCCTGATGTATATCACACCTTCTCCACTTTCATTGATTCTGAAAATTGTTGCACTTGCTCTGGACCTGAATATCCATGAAATATTTGCCACTGGACGTGAAGCAGCCAACATGCGAGAAATAATCAAACGAGCAGGACTAATGCCACAAAAGAACTTGTATTTTCTTTTCTATATCACATGTTGTACCGAACATACACACCAAGAATATATCCGGATTGGTTCGAATCAAAAAATAAATTTTAAAAATGTTTTAAGATACACAGTTCCACGTTATTTGCCGATAGCTGACAACAGTGCAGTTGGCCTGTAGTTAAAAGTTAGTGCTTTTAATTCGTTATATATTCTTTCCAATTTTCAATTCCAGATTAAATAATGAGGCTTGTGCAAGTGAGCTTCAGACTTGTATTGTCAATCCGGTTGCATATAAAACTATCTAGAACGGGTATAACTTTTGGCAAGCTGGCTTCTAGCCAGAAAACTCTGGTGGATGTCGTTGTTTAACTAGTCTTTTATTGTTATTAATTATGGCCAGAATGGCCATAATAACATTTGATTCCACTGGCTCCCCTTAATCCATTCCTGCGCCTTTTTTTTAATAGATTCGGTCGATTTTCTTGTTTTTTGAATAGTGTCACGTTTTGTATTTAAGGTGCCTTATAACGTTACGTTATAAACTCCGGTTCATTATCTATAGGTGACCGTAATGGGACCTGTACATGGCCGTAGACAGAATTTTTCAAGGGAGTTCGAGCACTTCGCGAAGCGACCTCCACGGACGGGGGTCTGAGGTAGTTTGTGTAAAATCCTGCCTGACACTGTCTTTACTTCAGAAAGTCTTGGTTTCTAAATTTGAATTGCGAATTTAAAAGTGCTTATTGGTTTTCAAAGAGGTTCGACTTCACTGACTACTGATATGCTGTAGAAGATTAATTTCGACTGTTATTTGGTGGATGGCTGTCGCACGAACAATCATGCCACACAATTCTATAGTTATACTCAGAATCTTTTACAGTATGATTCAACTTAATTTACTTTAGCTAGTTAAAAGTACCCTTAATCCATTCTTGGATTATGGTTTCCCACAAGTGGCTCTCGTGTAAACTTTACCATGGCTATGTTGTAAAGTAACTTAATGTCCACAGTGTCAATAATAATCTTTTACCGCGCACTATAGTTTGGTCTGGTGAAGATTTTGAGTGCAAATATTGAGAACCTATTCCATTAAATTTACACATTTCAATTAAAAAAATCGGGTTTTTTATTTTATTAATATATACAAGAAAATTCGCCACAGATAACCATATTCCTTAATTAAAATTAGCGCGTTAAAAATTTGATAATTAAGAAAGGGATGTAACTCTTTTCAATGATAGTATATACAAATATTATTGATTGACTGAATATTGCTTAAAACGTCTAGCGGTAAATATTCCATGTTTATTTAGGATAAAAGCATACACTGTATTTATTATTGATGATAAAGTATTCCTGCTATGTACTAGACCGACAAGCTGAGCCGACTTTTAACGTGCTAGCTCACGAAAGCAACAGTCCACAGGAAGACATGTCACTTTACCCAGAGCCATTATCAGATTCTTTGATCTCACTCCTTAATTATATAAATGCTTCATGCTTAGCGGAGAAGCAGCATATACAAATTTTAATTTCTTGGGTTTGACGCGGAGAGGCCTCGAACCATCTTCCGCACTCGAGGCGAACACGCTTACAGGTGATTGCAACACCGAGGCGGTCTCGTGAAAATAACCCTCTATTCTACACGGACATTCACAACCTATCTAGGTAGGAGGTTGTTCAGATGTTCAGAGGAGAATCTTTACAAAATACTACATTTTGGCACAGCTCAATGTTGTACGTCAGGGTATATTAAATTATCGGATTCTCAACCTTACTTTGACCCCTTAGGCATTAATCTAAATGGCAGTAATTTTAACTGTTCCTCTGTTGTCTGAAAGTCTAAATACAAGTAGCGCCTTCCGAAATAATTCGCATACCAAGTATTTTGTTCGGAACCGTTCCACTCTAACAATGTTTAAAATATTTACATTAAAGTTCACCCTTAACCCATTTTTGGGTAAGGCATTCACAACATTGTTATTCTCGGGAGTGATATGTAAAAGCCATGTCATAATTTAAACATTAATGGTTCTTAAATTAACTTAACTCTGAACTATAATGTAGTCATTCAATGATGCATGGTTCAAATTAAATACTAAATACCCTTATAGTTTACATATAGCAATTAAGAAAAAAAAATGGTTATGATTTTTTTTCTTTTATTGAAAAATCGCGCCTGAGAAATTTTTTACTCCAAATGAAGTATCCCATTCAATATTTTTGTTTACTCGGAAAGGGGTGCAACTCTTATTAATGACAGGATATTATAAATCACAGAGATTGTAGAGCAGTCTCCCTCGTTCCTTTTTACCAATATTTTGGAATATATCGTAGCTCAGTAACAATGGAATGGAAGAAAGGACACAATTTCTGCCTGGCATCTTCTACGACATTTTCATACAAGACAGTTTGCTTGGGAGAAGGGATGACGGAATTCTTTATCTCTACCATGCGTCGGACCCTCATCTCTTAAAACTCTTTATTTATGTTCTCACTGTGATAGGTGCAAAAAACTTAAATAGTTATTAACCACTGAAAAAGTGCCTGTGTTCCCCTCCTACACGGCGCCACGCCATTTGGAGACTATAAACACGAGGGAACAAAGGATTGGCTTAAAGGCTAACAAGTTGCACAAAATTAAGTCGTAAGACACATGAGACAAGATTACTAGAAACAGGCGCGGATTCAGGCGGGGGCGCACCCGGCGCCCCCTCCCTAAAAACGAAAAAAAAATTTTTGAGTCTTAATTTTCGAGATTTCTATGAGCTTCCGGGTAGTTTCGTCACCCTGGTCCCCTAACAAGGCACTAACCTGGACCAGCACCCCCTAACGTAAAATCCTACATCCGCGGCTGAGTAAGTCCCCCATGTCCTCATTGTATGATGTATGTAAGTAACGACGTGTCGTAAAACTTTCGACCTTTTATGGAGAGTTCGCAATATTTCAAACACAAAATGTAGTATTTTTCGGTAACATCCTATCACCATACGTGCACGGCCTAAATAGGCTGCGTTTCTTTCACCTGAATCTGAAACTTGTTTCAGAATCACTCAAAATGATGTTTCAACCATTTAAAAAACGTAATGTTCCAACATTCTGGTTATGATTTCAATTTGAATCATTGGTATCTTATGTTTCACATGATTCAAAATCTTGTTTCTGTTTCATGTAAAAGAAACGGTGAAAAATAAAAATGATCCGGAATTATGTTTCAGATTTAGCTCATAGACTGACACATATCGAAACAGTGAAATAGACATTAAAAACCAGCCCGCTAACGTGCGAACTGTAGAAATAAATAAAGGACGGCGCACGATTAAGAAAACATGTTAAGTATTCAAATATGAGTGTATAAAATATGCACATCAAATGGTCGAGGAAAACCAACATTACCAGATTTTCACTTTAAATGGAGTTTGTCGCGACAAAAGCAAAATACAAAAACAAACAGGAGAGTGTCTAGACACGCGACAAAAAGGGGAAAGAAGTACGGATATAACAATTAAATAAGATTTAACAGGTCTTCCCTCATCTTCCCAAATCAGGGGTTTTGAATCCACGCCCGCTCCTTCAAAACCCTGACATCATTTATTAATATTTGGCAGGTGAATGTTGTCGCTCACTAGCGTATGACCAAAATCTGACCTCATATACGGCTCGCCAATGAATGATGAATTCAATCAAAGTTGCTTGTTTTAGTTTAAAAATTTAAGACTACTTTATGACAATTTTACTAATAAAACGAATTTTACAGATTATTGAATTATTTATAAAGAATGACAAAGGGGATAACTCTTGATAATAGAGTACATGTAATTTAAAGAATTTTGTAAATTTGTCACGGAATATATGCGAGAGAATGTCAAACGCATGCCTATGACCATTACCAATTTTTGGAGGCATTTTACTAGTAAAAAATGCAAAATTTTACGAGTAAAATGCAAAAAATGGTCATAGACATAGGTATGCGTTTCTTGGCACTGTTTTTCATATAAGTCCTATATTTTAAACTTGAAATAGTCAAACTTCACTCTGAATTGCGAGTTTAATAGTGCTTATTGGTTTTCAAGTAGGGTTTCCTCCGAACCCCTCGACCCCCTTGGCTACGGGTAATCAATACTAGACTATCGTGACATGCTAAGATACGCTAAACCTCGTTGGTGTAATGGTTAGCGAGCTCACTTCGAGTGCGGAAGGTTGTGGGTGCGATCCCCGGCCGGGTCAATCATACTTTAAAATTGGTAATTGCTGCTTTTCTCTTAAGCACACAGCATTTAGGAGTAAGAGCAAAGACTGGTCGGTTCAGAGTCAAAATAATATGTCTGGTTAAAGTGGCATGTATTCCTGCGGACTGTCTCTTTCGTGAGCTAGCACGTAAATATCCGGCTCAGCTTGTCGGTCTAGTTCAAAGCAGGGTTCATTCATCATCATCATCATCATTCATTAATATGCTCTCGTCCTGAAAATGCATGAAATTTTTGCCACTGGACGTTAATCAACTTCAATCAATCAATTAATTTTGTTCTTACTTAGAAGGATACTACTTCTTATGATACTCGCGACATTGAAATAAAATTAGTCCAGACAATATTTTATACCAAGAGAAGGACACAAGTCGCTTATAATAACATGATCCTTACATTCATATCATGTGTTTCCCTTTTAGGAATATTTCTGAATATATTTTACTTCAAATAACAATAAAATTGGGGACGAACTACATTTATAAGAAAGAATATGTAACATATGCCAGATAGACATAATTCACATCTTTTCATAATTTTCATTAATTTTTTTTCTTTTAAGTGCCTTTCATTTCTTTCTTTTATCAAACAGATTGTAGGCAAAATAGAAAACCAATGACTGGAAATGCCTGACTTTCACTGCGTACGAAGCGCTGTTCAGGATTAATTTTTATCAGATGCGATCAGGAACAAATTTAAGCCTTTTATAACAACCCTTAACCAATTCTTGGATCAAGGCGTTCCACAAAAATAAACGTCCTCGCGTGATCATTATGATGAATGTGAAGAATACTACCATTGTAATTGGAGTTTTAACAAATGTTTAATGGTCTGTTAAAATGAAAAGTGCAAATATTAAGACTAAATTATCTTATATTTAATTATATCAATTAAGAAAATAAATAAGTTATTTGATTTTATCTTTATATAAGAAAACTAGCGACCGATACCCATTTAACCTTAAAGTAGAATTAGTCCATCCAATATTTTATGATAAAGGAAGGGGCATAACTCTCATTTATAATCACATAAACAGCAGAGGGGTTAGGTGACCGAATCCTTTATTTCTACTTTACTTGAGGCGATTGTCTCATTGGTTGAAAATATTCATACATGTATGTTTTTCAACAACTGGGACAAATGCAAACATCTTTATCATGTTTAAAGTCTCAATACTCTAAACAGGAAAATAAACATTTACTAGCTCAGTCAAAAAGTTATTCCCTCGTTTTTCTAAGCCATAAAGAAGAAGTTTGGATTTATTATTAAAACCAATTGTTGGTAAATTTCGTGTAAGATACATTTTAAGATTATGAACATCGATTACACTTGACCGATTCTGCGATCAAGCGCTTCCAACAAGTTGAAGTGAGAATTGGAGAATGGAGATTGCTGGTGAATGATCTCGAATTCTTTTTAATGGGCTGTCAATGTAGTGCCTCAAAGAGTTCTCAGATGGGCAAAGTCACACGTTTGATACTGGATTTTTGTAATTTTGAATTCGAATGTGGAATTAAATCGAAGTTGCTTGTTCTCGCTTTTAAAATTTAAGTCTACAATGTAAATTTTGTTCAATCAAAGGAATTATGTGGATTATTGAATTATTTCTTAGAATAAATAAAGGAGATAACTCTTGATAACGAATAGATTTGTCAGGAGTACATGGAAGGAATTCGAAGATACCAAAGGGGCAGACAGAAATCGTTAAGTCGAGGACAGACAAGACCATGGCCAAC
>JAULBM010345311.1:0-12392 GCA_032357055.1 Geukensia granosissima | reverse complement strand
TGAAGCGTTTTTGAGTTAGTGTACGACGTGTTGCGGACGGACGGAGTCGAGCGGTTACTAGACCTGCTTCCGCCTTCGGCGACGCAGGTAAAAAAGCAGCATAACTTACTCAAAGCATTTTTTGTAGCATTAAATGATTTTTATATATAAGGGAATAAAGGGTTAAAATGATTTTGCAGATTAAATGTTGTGCTTGCCTGCAAAGCACCTCAGTTACATGTAATTTATGGTATAATTCAAATAGTTGAGATCCTGGCTCCTAAACTTAAATGTATATAGATTAAATGCCAATTTAGATGTTGACTAGATTAAAATGGATTAAAAGAAAGGGGGGGTCATGTTTTAGTTTACAAAAACAGTACCACCTTGTGTGTCATACTTCTATAAGGTATTCTGAGTACAAATTTCAGTAAATAGCAGATCTGTGAGAGCCTCTGCATTGCTTAGGAAATTTACCTAAGTCAATACCATAATTTTTTCATTAGAAAATCTTGATGGATGATAATGGAAACCTTATGTAGAGGAAAGTAGAAATTATACAGACTCCTTTCTGTAATATTTCACACCAACCCCGTTATTTGTGTACGACCTGCCAATACATTAATTGCTGAAGTCCTATACTAGACAAAAATATTGCCTGTCCTCTGTGACTGATGATTGGAATCAGTTCCTACATATTATAGTTTTAAAAAGGTTAACCAGTGTAACTGAAACTTATTAATTGAAATTAAATTCTTTGGAGTTCTCTGTTTTGCCAATTGTGTTCCTCATATTGGCTTTAAAAATTCACCAATTATATGATACTTCATTAAAGAGAAGATATAAAAGGTAAATTAGCATTGTTGTGAAAAGAGTTTGTAGTCCAGTAAGTAAAATAAAATAAGTCATGGAGGAGACATGAGTATGATTACTTTCCCCGAACATCAGAGTCCACAATCTACTCTCCCTGAACATCAGAGTTCACAATTTACCCTTCCTGTACATCAGAGTTAACAATTTACTCTCTCTGAATATCAGACTTCACAATCTACTCTCCCTGAACATCAGAGTTCACAAATTACTCTCCCTGAATATCAGAGTTCACAATCTACTCTCCCTGAATATCAGAGTTCACAATTTTCCCTTCCTGTACATCAGACTTCACAATCTACTCTCCCTGAACATCAGAGTTAACAATTTACTCTCCCTGAATATCAGAGTTCACAATCTACTCTCCCTAACATTAGAGTTCACAATCTACTCTCCCTAACATTAGAGTTCACAATTTACTCTCCCTGAATATCAGAATTCACAATCTACTCTCCCTGAACATCAGAGTTCACAATTTACCCTTCCTGTACTTCAGACTCCACAATCTACTCTCCCTGAACATCAGAGTTAACAACTTACTCTCCCTAAAAATCAAAATCCACAATTTACTCTCCCTGAAAATCAAAATCCACAATTTAATCTCCTTGCACATCAGAGTTCACAATTTACTCTCCCTGTACATCAGAGTTCACAATGTACCCTCCCTGTACATCAGAGTTCACAATGTACCCTCCCTGAACATCAGAGTTCACAATGTACCATTCCTGTACATCAGAGTTCACAATGTGACCTCCCTGAACATCAGAGTTCACAATTTACTCACCCTGTACATCGGAGTTCACAATGTACCCTCCCTGAACATCAGAGTTTGCAATTTACTCACAATGTACCCCACCCTGTACATCAGAGTTCACAATGTACCCTCCCTAAACATCAGAGTTCAGTGTTTACTCACCCTGTATATTTTAGTTCACAATGTACCCTCCCTGAACATCAGAGTTTGCAATTTACTCATTCTGTACAGAGTTCACAATGTACTCCCATGAACATCAGAGTTAACAATTTACTCAACCAGAAAATCAGAAACTACAATTTACTCTTCCTGTACATCAGAGTTTGCAACTTACTCATCATGTACAGAGTTCACAATGTACCCTCCCTGAACATCAGAGTTCGCAATTTACTCACCCTGTACATCAGAGTTCACAATTTACTCTCTGAACCTGAGAGTTCTGAATTTACTTCTGAACATCATAGTACACAATTTACTTTTCCTGAACATCATAGTTCACAAATTTCCACATTGAATTTTCTTCTGGTTTTTTCAGTTGTCCTTGTAACTGATATTTCCTTGTGTGGACCATTGGGTCCAGATTTACCTGACTGCCTTGGGTGTGTAATGGTTAGTTTGCTGGCAGAGAGAGTGGAAGTTTGTGGGTTCGATTCACAGCCATGTAAAACTAAAGGCTTTAAAATTGGTATTTGCTGCTCTAGCTAAGCACACAGCATTAAGAATCGAGTAAGAGCAAAAACTGTGTGATCTCAGTTTGAAACAATGTGTCGGAGAAAAGTGCCATGTCTTCCTGTAGACTATTGCTGTCATGAGATAGTATGATAAAATATTGTGCTCAACATGTCAGTATAGTAAAAAGCAGGATTCATTCATTAACATGCTCTTGTCCTGCATATGCATGGAATATTTGCCGCTGGACATTAAACAATATTCAATCAATCAATTAATCAATTCAATTTTACCTATTGGTTTTCTTTTATGATGTCAATAAACAAAATGGAAACAATTTAATCATCACATTTTTATAATAATAATTAAATTTTTTAGAATTCATTTGTCATTAATGGTGCTTTCAACAATGTTTTTGTTCAAATTACTACAGTATCCTGCAGAATTATTTACTATATAGTCATTAAATTCTGTTTCATTTTTGAAACATGAGACAATTATCTTCTTTTAATTGTCTTAACTTGCAGTAAAAAAGGAAATTAAAATGATTGACATTCTGTTTTCAAAAAGATTTTATTTTATTTTTTGGTTTTATCAAATCAAAGTGCTATTTTAAGAGAAAAAGTTTGTTATGGATTGACATTTAGTTTGTAGCAGTTTAACTTCCTCTGATTAAATAAGGAACTGTTGTCAGACCAGTTTAAACAAATTGTTATATGCTCAAACAATGTAAATTGAATAAGACACAAGTTACAGTAACATACTTATTATCTTCTATATCTTACAAAATAATACAGTATTTAGTAACTAAGAGTAAATAAATTTGTATAAAATTTGAGGATGAATATGGTCTCCACTGAATGAAGTTACAGAACAAGAAACCTACCACAAGGCCTTTTGTATAAGAAAAGACTGGTTCAGATATCATCAGGTTTACTCGTTACTGCCACCAGTTACATATCAGATTTAGACCAATGGTAAAACTATGAAGTAACCACTTGAGATCGCCAATGACAAGACAGCTAGATTAAGATCAATGGTTAATGTATGAAGTAACCAGTAGAGATTGCCAATGACAAGACAGCTAGATTAAGATCAATGGTTAAAGTATGAAGTAACCAGTTGAGATTGCCAATGACAAGACATAGAGATTTAGATCAATGGTTAAAATATGAAGTTACCAGTTGAGATTGCTAATGACAAGACAGCAAGATTTAGATCAATGGTTAAAATATGAAGTAACCAGTTGAGATTGCCAATGACAAGACAGTGAGATTTATATCAATCGTTAAAGTATGAAGTAACCAGTTGAGATTGCCAATGACAAGACAGCAAGATTTAGATCAACAGTTTAAGTATGAAGTAACCAGTTGAGATTGCCAATGACAAGACAGCAAGATTCAGATCAACAGTTTAAGTATGAAGTAACCAGTTGAGATTGCCAATGACAAGACAGCAAAATTTAGATCATTGGTTAAAGTATGAAGTAACCAGTTGAGATCGCCATTGACAAGACAGTGAGATTTATATCAATCGTTAAAGTATGAAGTAATTTACCAGTTGAGATCGCCAATGACAAGACAGTGGAATTGTGGATACTATGTCTCCCCTTCATTGCAGGCAAGACAAAAAGCACCAAATGCTTGTTAATTTTGTAAACTGTTGTCAATTTTCTGCTGTGGAACTTCTTTGTTGAGTTTTATATGGTATTAGTAAATACCACAAAATTTTACGAAGTACCTTACTTGATTAAAATTAATGTGTGGAGGTAGTAAAAAGCTTCCCAATGCTTGAGTTGTTTGGTCTTATTTATTTTTGGGAACTGGAATGTATATTGGAAAGATACAGTTAACATTTTCAAACATTTGTAGAATTTCCTAACTGTTATTATTAAATTGGCTGTTCTGTGTTTTTTAAATTTAATCTATCAGTGTAACTGGAAATTCAAAAAGTTTGACTGGTCTACATATTTTTTGTCTGATGAAGATCAATCCAGTAAAGCGCTTTACAGGTTGATGGTTTTGTTTTTTGGATAATTTTTTAGAAATGTATATAAGATGTGAATCATGTCATTCTTGCAGGGGCCCTGGTGGTTTAAACTTACCTGTACAGATAACTGTACCCTGTCACTTTGTTCCATACAAAAACAGGTTGCGTTAAACTCACATTGCACCTGATAAGGTTGTCAGTTACCTGCCCAAGGTATTCCGGCTTCCTCCACCAGTAAAACTGACTACCTCAATATGACTGAAATATTGTTGAAAGTGGCGTTGAACCCAAATCAAACAAACAACCAAAAATCTTTTTTGCATAAATTCCATATTCTTTCTATTAAATATGTATTGAAGTATAAAGACATTATCAATGTTTATGCCATGGTTTAATGTCTTTTGTTCAGCCATATATGGTAAAAAAGAAATCTGAATAAATGACATAATAAAACACATTCTTTCAACATAATATTTAAAAATGGTTCTGACATGATCATATAGGTCCTTTAGTTTTCTCTTTGGTTCATAATCTGAGGAAAAAAACATGGTTTTGAAAATGTTATTAGTTTTACACATGTAACTTTGCTCTATCAAATAGTTACTCTAAAAATAAATAATTGCAGTTTTACATGTAAAGAACAAAATTACAGGAAGAGTTATATTTGTTAAATATATATTATAGATTTAATTGTTTTGAGTTGAGAGAATAAAACAAGAAAAATATACCATGAATATTGTTATAAATGGGATTTGATTTCATTGTATGATAAATTAAAGTGAACTATATCATCTTAGATTTTATATTCTGTGGGAAATGAAATCTATAGTTTCCTGTTATTCCTTTTCTGAAGAAATCATTGCTGTTTAAATTGTGGAATAATTGGGTTCAAGGATAACATCTTTTATTGATCATTTTATTACTTGTTATAAAAATTCAGGGAAAAACTCAAGCATAAACCTTTATATTTATAATTTTCTGTCAGAATGGGCGGATTGTTTTTTGTGATTGACAGACTGATTGGTTAGAAGGTACAAACACCTTATAAAAAGAAGCAATATACACATAAACTGATAATGATTGGTCAACTAAGAACGCTTGTTACTCTGTTAAAAGTTGGGGAATTATCGGACAATCACTTATTAGAATTGCTCAAAGATGGAATTGGTTTTAAAATTTTATATATTTGCCATATGTATGAAGCTTAGTTTTCTAAAACATTCATCTAGAAACATATATAATCAAGGTAAGTTTGTATAAAGTTAAAGATTTTGTAGAATTTTCTGTAAAATTCAAATTAGCATGTAATTGGGATATGAGTGTTCAATTTGGAGTACTGAAGCTTTAACCTATGTATTGATCTCTTTTTGTAGAGTACAATTCTAAGTGAATAATTTGTCTTATAATTGTCTTGACTATACTTCTTACATATGTCATGTTCTTATGATACAAATGAACATACTAAAGTAAGACCATTTCAATGGAAAAAAACCTAAAATTGGAATACATGCCACAAGTATATGGTCCAGGAGCAATTTGCTCAAAATTTTACTACCAAATGGAAAATGTCTAAGTTTTTGAGTAAAGCTGTGCACATGGGTGTAATAAAATGTCAAATTTCCCCTCAAATTGTATTAAGTTCAGGTGAGAAAGATTTAATCCCTTTCTGTTTTGTTTCTCTTGTTTGAGGGACACCCATCAAGTCTTTTGTCTGTGTTTGTTGAATGAGAGAAACTTTTGAGTCAACAAATGTTTGACCCAGTCTTAAAATTTACCCAGAACAAATAGGCATCCATTGAATTTAGATGATGAGAGCAGCCTTGATACAAGTCAGTGCATAAATAAGTTAAGTAGTAAAATACTGTACAAAAATCTCCAATTGCAAGTATTTTCAATCATAGATTGTTCAAATGTTATTCAGATTTTTCTGTTTTCTAGTTTAAAAGTTTGTACATTGATGAAATTTCATGAAGTAAAATGGGGTTTGACTCAACTGCATTAATACCTAAACTTAAAAATATATTTTATCTTGATAATCATATTTGTTCAGTTTGGAGAATTGGTTTTGTAATTTGGCTTCTTTGTTAAAATGAGAAAAAATAATCAGGTTGTGAATTTTGCATTTTAAATTTAGATAACATTTCGGTTATTTCACAGACCATTTCATTTGCCCAAAATTTCAGGCTTGGAGACATATTGCATTTTGTTTTTCCCTTTTCTCTCCTGTGCTAGCTAACGGGCTGTCTGTCCATCTGGATTACAAGCCATCTAGCAGTTTTATATCTTAGAGTTTACTAGATTTTGATAAGCATTTATACAGAAGCTGCAGAGTCTCTTGGACAAGATTAAAACTCTTCTAGGAGTTATACCCCTTGAAATTGTGAAAATTGTAAGTGTGGTAGAAATTTTAATTTTTTTGTTGGATTTGGTTAGAATTAACTTTATAATAACAGTCTCTTAGAATTTACATAGTTTGAACCAGGCTCAGTTTGCAATTTGTTTTACAGATTTTTAACAAAACTCATAGTTTTTCTAAAAGTTTCATGATTTGTTGACTTAGCAAAGAATCAATAAAGGATAAGGAATAAATGCTTAAAACCATCATGTCCACTTTAAGTAGGAAGCCTCTGAAAACTTGTAATTGGTCCAGAATAGTTTTTGGATGTTCTAGCAAGTGAATTATTTGTTTCTTATGAAAATTTATATTGAGGCTTTATTTGCACACTTTCTCTTATGTCACCTCAGTTTGAAAAAGGGCCCTGTTTAAATGCCTATTAAAAGAAAATCCAAAAGTTTTATTAGTTTAACTGACCTATTGCACATAGATATTGCTTTCATTGTGAAAATACTCTGAAATTACTTGATGTGACAGGAAATTTGATTGAATTTTGTTGATTTTGATATAGATCGCACAAAAACATCGCAACTAAAATTCTCACAATTAAAGGACTATCAAGTACAAATGTTTAGTTAAAATATCTTTGTGATGCTTTTGTGTGGACATATCTATTTCGAACATAAACCCACAAAAAGTTGGTAGTTTTCAGAAAATGTTACATTCTTGTTGCAATAGTCAAATATGCCCCCTTTTTTTTGTCAAAATCATGAAAATAATAATAGTTTATGTTTTGAATTATTAAAAGATGGTTATTAAACAGCTTATTGTTGTATCATAAAATCTCAAATTTGTGCCAAATATGGGGCCTTATCGTACCTACTCCTTTAGGTCCAAGATTTTCTTTTCTCAGAAATTATATTTGTTTTTTAAATAAAACTTGTATAAATTGATGTGAGCTAGATTGATAGGTCATTCAACGAAACTGCTTTCTGTTTTCAGCTTCGAAAAGTGGTCAGATTACAACTACATGGAGCCTTAAGATAGAAAATATTGGAGTCCAACTTTGGTTAATTTCCTAAAAATCATTCAAACCTGTTTACTATTTTGAATAGTACTTAGCAACTTTATAAAAAAAGGATTCAGAAGATAAATTGCAATCTTATGGAGTAAGCAGGTGATTGTTTGGGCCTCATGTTTTTGTTAAGAAATGCTTCTTCAGTACAAGAGTACTTCATCAGCATTGCTTTAAGAAGATTAGGTATATACATATGAATAGCGGCTTTGTCCTCATCAGCGTGATTTCTGAAATGGTTTGCTTCCATCAAATAATGAATTGAAAAAGATATTAGCTGAAAATGTCCAATTAAAGTTTACCAAGGGCTTAGAGGAATATGTCGTGCCCAATAGCCAATTGCATTTGTCTATAATAGTATTAGATTTCTGAGTAGGACTAATTGGTAGGAATTGTAGACTTGGAAACATTATTTAATACAATAGTACAAGGATATCTAATTTGTAAGTCTGGAAACCATTCCAGGTTTTGTCGATTTGATGAACATTTATACTTCCTATTTCCATGATATTACTTGACTTTTATTGACGTATTGCTTCAGATCTCAGTGATTGATATTCTTATCGACTAAGTAATGTCATGTTTGCGGATGCCGATGTTTGATATGACAAAGTAGTTTAAAAGCATGGCCATATTAACAAAACAAAACCAAATTAAGGATGTGAATTTTACTTGTTGCTTTATCTCATGGTAATTACATTCCATATGATGGGTATTTTAATGTTTCCTTTATAGTTTTTTTGCAGTAAGAGGTCTAATTTAATACATGGTACATGTTATATTTAAAAATTAATACAATCCTGCTCTAATTTGGTATCCTTTGAGGTTTTTAACCATTTATTTTTTATTCACCCTAAGAGAAAAGTAAGAATGGCTTCAAAGATTCTGGTAAAATTTTAATATCAGGACTTTAAGATCCTGACTGTTATATTTCAAGGACTTGGAAATTAAGAACAACAAAGGAAATATAATTCCAAAAGTTTGGCCCTTGGATCTTGGAGTTACACACTCTCCTTCCCCCTTGTGTATCTTAAAGTTAAATGTTTTTTATGTATTTATGTATTTTTAATTCTGTTATTTTTTATATATTTTATTTTGCTGAGGCATACTTGTTTATAATTCTTGCCTTTAAATCTTTTCAACAAATATAGACAGCAAAACAGGTTTAGACTTACTGTTCTAAGATTTCCTGTACTGCAGTCTTTCATTTATAAGGCCTGGTGACAGTAACAAAATATAGATCTGACTTTTTGGACTTTTTTCCTGTTCAGGCCCAAAACGGCACAAGATGAAATATGTGAAATGACACAAGTCTAAGCTCTTTCTAAACAGAATGTGATTTTTGTTGAGTGCTCATAAAGATCAGTGACAATGAATTCTGCTGATCTTAAGTCATTCACCATATTTGACTATTTCTGGACCTGCATTTCAGATGACTGCAACCCTAACTAATGAACACCAAAAAATATTTGCCATGACTAAAGTCAAAATATATAGAAAGTTCAGCAATGAAGTGTGTCATGTTTTATATCGTTGGAATTCTAATTTTTTGTTGCAACTCATCCTTTAGTTAAAATTTCAGTTTTCCTCTGCACAAAAAATCCATGTTAAATTTTTTACATTGAAAAAATCTGTCCAAAAATGGCATGTTTTCGTAGATAAATATTGTGTTTCTGTGTTATAGCTAAAACATTATTCAACTATATTTAATATTTCATTGTTTATTTGAATAAAATCCCATAAGAATAAAACCCCATAAAAATAAAATTTTATCATGTCTAGTTACCTGAGACCATTGGTTAATTGCACCCACAAGATAAAGCAAATTTACAAAGTTGAAAAAATTAACATTACACCAAATGGGAAATTTTTTTTATTTCAAGTTAAAAATTGAATTTTTAACAGCAATAAAAATAGAATTTCGAACAATATATAATATGATATGTTTCATCATTGTGAAACTTTTGATACAGGTTTACTTTTGTGATGTAAATTTGGCTTAGTGGATTACAATGCACAGATCTTTCCACCCACATTATACAATTATATTCACTTAATTTGTTTACACATATAAATAAAACCCAAATTTTCTTTGATTTCCAAACCCTTATGTAAACATCAATTTACTACTTAAACCTTTGAGAAAATCCTATCCAACAAAAGCATTTCCTACAGAAATATATTTGACAATATTCAAATAAATCATTGTATGTCAAATGGTGATTTATTGAATTCTATGTTTAAAAATAAAATGGCATATTGATGTTTGCCTTAATATTTTAAAATCTAAGAAAAATTCAGTTATTTTTGTCAGTTTTGAAACAGTGAGTAACTGATTTAAAAATGCACAATGTGGATAGTAGCTGTATTGAATATTACATGTTTACATACATTAAGGCTGCACACTTCTGAAACAAAACTTCAAAATACATGTATAGAGGAAAATGGTGGTTGACTTTTAATACCTTAACAATGATAAAATGGCACTGTTTTCTGGCAGTATTTATACCTTTCGTCTAGTAATAAATTTCCTGTTCTAAAATATTTGTTGTCATGTGTTTAATGACCATTCATTCTGAACTGTAATTAACTGAATGGATGCTGCTATAGCTATAATATGAGTGTTTGAACTGTATCACTAATGGCCTGTCAGTAAAGCTGCACATTACTGTATTCCAAAGCATTGGTTTGAAGGCCATTGCTTAAATTTTGATACGAGGTTTGACCTTAAGTTGTCAGTGATTTTCCTACTCTTTTTCAAAAGGGTCCTCAGTTCCTTTGAATTGGGAAGCAAAATAAATGTACTATTTCCAAATTTGTTAACCCCAAGTTTTTGTGATTGTTATAAATTTACTCTAAGTATTCTTTTTCCATATCTATGGGAAATAAATTTCTATCCTGTGACTAAAAATCAGAGCTCCTTTTCAGCAAATCAAGGCAACATAAAAATAAAGATTTGATTTAAGATGGATATATTGCTAAAACCATGACTACAATTTGAAAATGTTCTGAACCTTAACCATTGGGACAGGGGCCCATATTCAGCCCCCCAAAAAATTGTTGAAAAATCAATGCCATCAGGGATACAACCCAGAGTTACATTAGGGATTCAAACTGTGAATGACATGAGAGAAACATACTCTGAATGATGTCAAGAATACAAACCCTGAATAACATCATGGACCCTAAATGTCATCAAGGACCTTGAATGACATTAGAAAATGGTACAAATAAAGAATGATATTAAGGAATACCTCTGAAGTTACATTAGGAAGTACCTAGAAAGCTTCAATCCCAGAATAATATTAGAAAGTACATATAAAGCTGAAAACTGACAATGACATTAGGGAGTACCAATAAAGCAACAAACCCAGAATGACATTATGGAGTACCAATAAAGCTACAAACCCAGAATGACATTAGGGAGTACCAATAAAGCTACAAACCCAGAATGACATTAGGAGTTCCAACAGAGCTACAAACACAGAATCACATTAGGGAGTACCAAAAAAAGCTTCAAACCCAAAATGGCTTAGGGGACTATCGATAAAGCTTCAAACCGAGAATGACATTAGGGATGTAAATAAAGCTTCAAACCCAGAATGACATTAGGGAGTACCAATATAGCTACAAACCAAGAATGACATTGGGGAGTATCAATAAAGCTAAAAACCCAGAATGACATTAGGGAGTACCAATAAAGCTTCAAACTCAGAATGACATTGGACAAACAATAAATGTACAAACCCAGAATTACATTAGGGAGTACCAATAAAGCTACAAACCTAGAATGACATTAGGGAGTACATGTAATGCTGCAAACCCTGAATGATGATATAATAATGTCAGTAATCATTGGTTTCTGATTGACAAGAATAAAAATAACAGTAATGCCCTCGTGATTTCCCTTGTATCTTAAATCAGTCTCGGCTGTTACAAAATGATGACCAATTTATTGTCTATTGAGAAGAAAGACTGAAGATTGATTAAAAATCAATTTGTATGATCAAGCATTAGTTAGCTAAACACAATGAAAGACCTATCCATCCCAGACTGGGTTTCCTGTATTAATTAAAAAACCAGACAAAAATGACCTTTGAACCTCTGTTTGGGATGAAATTTCACACTGTTATACAAGACAAAGAATAATAGAAATTTTGCACTGATCAACATGCTTTATGAAAGCAAACAAAGATGTTATATCCAACATACTGATCTTTTCCCAAATTCTGCTAGAAATAACTTTACAAGTGTTCAGTACATTTTACCTATAGTGCACCAAATATAAAAAAAATATGAACCTTAAAATTAGAAAATGTAAAAGCTATATGTGTCAATCAGTTCAAGATACAAGGAACTTGTTTGACAGAATACAAGAATTTTTGTACTAAACTGAAAATACAAGTTTATTTATATATATTTGTATATATATATATACTGTGTGTAAGATTTATAGCCCCCTCCTTCATTGTCATTTCTTTTGTTTAGCGAAAAGATGACCTTTTTGACCTAAAAACCTATTGTCTGTGTTAATTGACAGTTCAGAAGTGTTCTTAGTGGAAAAAATGCTCGTCCTTTGCTGAACATTTACATAGAATAAATATACATCTATTACATTTGTATAATAAGTTTGTTTGTTTGTTTGTTTGATTGTGGTTTAACGCCACTTTCAACAATATTTCAGTCATATCGCGGCGGTCAGTTTTACTGGTGGAGGAAGC
>JAULBM010345300.1:0-12392 GCA_032357055.1 Geukensia granosissima | reverse complement strand
TTAAACTAAAAATTCTGTTGGATTTTCTTTTTATAGACATTATTCAATACAAAAAACATAAAATAATAGATATTAGCCACTTTTCATTTTTAGGTAAATTATTGGGCCAAAAATAATCCTTAACGACCCTCGTCCTTTCAGGCAAAACAATGCATGATTCTTGTCATATTTTTTTTCAAACAGAAATTTTATATAAATGTGGGTGGTTATGTACTTTTGTGATAAAAGTGTATATTTCTTAAAATGTACTTAACGATGACAGAAATGAAATATTGCACACCCTAATAAAGCTTATTAACAATAATCTTATATCGATACATTTATTTATCAATGTCCTTGTCTATTTCATGTTTTTAAAGAGATGAAAGACGGAGTAAGAAGAAACTTAATTCAATGTTAACTTATTATAAAATACTAATATTTAATACTATTTTGAAACAGAAATGGAACAACTTTCTGGTTCTGTTGTGACAACTATGAGGAGAAAGAGGGAAAATGTTTTGGTGAGTTATTCAACATTGCGCCAAATAATTGTGTTGTCCAGAATATTGGAACAAGGGGAATTGGAGATCAGGAAGATCAACCAAAAATGAATTTCAGCAAAAAAATATTTTTGTCTTTTTTGTCCACACGTTTTTTTTCAGGCAATATTTTGCACTAAAAAGAAAAACTGAAATTGCGTAATTCTGCAATTAATGGGCGGTAGAAATTTGGCTTTCATGCAGGCTTCGGTTTTGATGAACGATTTGTTATTCACCAACTCATTTGTCAAACATGTATCACATGTAATATTAATCAAACAATGTTTTATAGAAATCTGCAGTATTTGTTTATTTAAATTCGAAACATATTGCACCACGTTGGTGTTCCTACTGCTCAATTTGGCTTCCTATTTCGATTTGTTTTTAGTACTCCTAAAACTATGTGTTTATCTTGGAATTCCTGTATTTTGGTTCTATTGCTACTAGTGAGGTTACTCATTTAAATCCGTATGTAGCATAGCAAAATTCGTCCTATTTTGAAACATTGGTAAACATGAATAAAAAAAACACTGCCTCAATAATTCATTGTAACATAACTTGCTATACTCTTTAATGTGTTGCTTTGTTCAATAAACATTGTATTGTTAATAAGTCTGGAAATATATTTGTAGAATGTAAAGTTGGTTACAAGTCGGACAATGGGGAAGTCTGTAAAAAGTGTACAGCGGGAACATATGGAAGAAAATGCGCAAATATTTGTCATAATTGTGATAACTTGAGGTATAACTTAACAATTTATTAGAATTGATTATCAGAAAAGTTATTTAAAGATCCCAAAGGCTAATGACGAGATATCCATTATCATTTATGAAATGGTCATTTTTTAACGGAAAGTGGTCATTATGACGACAGAAAGGCTTTCGAAGTGTCACTGAAATCTTCAAGTCGACATACTGGAAAAGTATCGGAAGAAATCTGAAGATATTTAACCTCATCATATAAAAGTTATACACATTCCAAGGTTAGGAACCTTTTCTTCTGTATAGCTGTCTTACTTTCTGTCGTTATAATGCTGTGGTATATAGTTCTTCATTTTTATTCATGTTTTTGTGTTATTTACACTATATATTCACAATGTACAGAGGATACGCTACGGAAAAACGGTTGAGATGGACATCTGCTATAGTTGATTTGGGCTTGTAGTAAAAACATCTGAAAGCGCCTTTTCTTAATATATTTGATTGCTATTGCAATTTTCCATACAATTGTTCGTACTCAATAATTGCAATTACTATATATTCAGAACAAATACAGATCGGCACGGACTATATCTTGCAGTTTATTCCGTTTTGTACAAGTATGCAGCTAAAATTATAGTCAGAACAAGGTTGTAAACTGAAATACCCAATAGTCTTAGTCATAAACTTTTAAAATACCGAAGGATGATAGTCTTAAAGACGTTCTAAATAAGTTATAGTGGTTTTACTATGTTTATTTGAACTTGTTATAGTTGAGTACGAGATAGTTGAGATGGACAATAGCACTGGTTGATTATGACAAGCGATAGTTGCAATGAAACTACAAAAAATGATAAACTGTTCACTATTTGAAAAATAAACAAGAGCAGATAAGGGATAAAGGCCGAAGTGACTACATGCTATAAAACTTATAAATGCAAATCTAGAGTTCTACAAAAGAATTTTAACATTTTAGTTCTGTCTCTTTTGCATTTCAAATTAAATACATTTCTTAGGTCAGAGTTGAAAATTCCTCTTTGTGGGTGTATTATCGTCTGATTTTCCCATAATTCATTGTTAAAGCCCAAATCAACTATAAAAGATGTCCATCTCAACCGTTTTTCTGTAGCGCACCCTAGTACATTCTATACATATTTTAATTTACTGTATATATTTATTTTCTAAAAAAAAAGATCAACTTGCTTATCGTTGATAACGAGCTAAAACAAGAAAAGGCTTTATTAAGGTTTTATTCACAGCAAAGTTTAAAATGCTATGAACATTTTTCACTTAATTAATATAAATCTATACACTATTTATTCCTTTATTTAATTTGTCTTTTATAACAAGGCGATCATACATGATCAAGATGTTTAAGAAACATAAAACAGCATTGTATGTAACTGCAACTCTCATACTGGTTCATTATACCATAACGATGAAGATCAGATAAAATGGAAACATATAGAATCTTGTTGAACGATTGTTACATGATTTGCCCGGTCCCCTGGTCATTTAAGTTAGCAAATGCCTGAAGTTGTTTTTACAGTGTATATTTAAAATACCTTGTTGTTGCTTAGGGAAAATTTAACATATATAAATACTACCATTGTTCTTACAGATCATCTTTTACCGGCTAAGTCTTAATTGAAAGATTCTGTGTTCTAGGTGTAACCATGTTACTGGATGTATAGGTTATCCTGTAAGATCTTCTGTGTCTCCGTCAGGTAAGGCATAAAGTCTTTTCAAAAAATGAATTATTAAATATAAAATCTAAAATCAGTGAATAAAGTTTTATTATAAACAATGAATTTGACATTTTATGAGAAAACATATCTCTTTACTATCATGACTTTACAAAATCAATGATTTTTACAGGCATATAGTAAAGGAATTCGAAGATACCAAAGGGGCAGACAAAAATCAAAAGACAGACAAGACCATGTCAAACAAAATGAAATGACAGACAAACATGGAACACACAACACTACTATGAAAGCTGGAGTAATAGGAACCCTTAAAAAAACCTACAAAAACCAGGATGAGTTCAGGTGCTCCGGAAGGTTAATCAACTCCTGCTTTCACTAGTGGCACCAATCGTGTTACTCAGTAGTCATAGCCGGTGTATAGTCACAATCGAAAAGTAATTCTGATAGAAACAAGTATTATCATTATTATTTTGCAAAATTTATTTTCTTTAATTTTACAATATTTTAACGTTTTTGTAATTTTTGTAGTCCATCCATTGACCTCAGATATTACGTATGTCGAATTGGAAAATGTTTCAATAGGTGGAAAATCGTACGAGATTCCTTCAAGCCCACCAAGGAATGTGACAAGTTTGTATTGTAAAAAATATAAAGCAATATTAATTTGCCACATGATACCTTTTCATTAAAATAAAATGTTTCCTGACATGGTATAAAGCAAACATAATCGATAAGTAAAGATTTGGCGAGCTAATTTTTCATGTGAATTTTTATTGGATGATCGAACATCTCAATAGTTATCGTTTGTGACGTTTTGTTATAAGTTAATGTAGGCCACACAAAACCAAAAAACTGATTTATCATATTTTCATTTATTGTTCCAGAATATCACCGAGACGGGTAATCCCACTTCAAGTTCATATGAAAGATTTTTTCGTTTTGTTCTTGACAAAATATACAGGTTAAGATAAAACATTTCCAGTGCTCATGATTTTCTAGAGCAGTCGTCCAACAAGTTTAAACGAATAACGTCACAGTTTGAAATACAATGTTATATTGTTTGTATTAATATTTTTAGTCTACTGTAATTTTACTAAAATAATAGTTTTGTAACATTTTGTTAGTTCCAGGAATGTTTGATAGACCGATAGCTATCTATACAACAGTTGCCACAGGACTCACAGTTGTTACCTTATTTGGTTTGATGTTTTTGTTTCAAAAATGTAAAAAGCACAGGGTACTATCGTTGTAGTGACAGAGATAACCGTTGTACATAGCTAAAATGTAACAATGAACAAACACAACAGGAAATTGATGATAATATTGTAAGAAATATGTTTACATTTCTGAAGCCTGCTTTTAAACATTTTTTTTTCTGTTTATAATTAAGAATTAAAAAAATTATATATAATACGGCAGCTAATTGTGGGGATATTGTAGACGTTAAATGGTAAGTGTGAATTTAGACGTTTAAGAAAGTTAGCCCAAACCTTTTATTTCAGCTTTCATTATATGGATGATTCTCTCGTCCTGAACAATGCACGATTCGGTGATCATCTTCACAATAAAAGAGCTTAAAATTAAAGACACAGCAGACAATCCCAGGTCTGCATCATACCTGGATCTTCATATCGAAAATACAAAAGAGGAAGGCTTTACACAAAACTATAAGACGAAAAACATTTTAGATGTTGCTGCGTATCGTGTATACATATCCCAGTTCATACGTTTTTTCATGTGTCAAATTCAGCAATTTTTTGGACAAATTGGGTGGTTGACACAGAAACTGCTCAGACAGGGATATCTTGCGTTGCGTGTCTTTAAAGAGTCCACCTAAGTTCATCGGTGATTTTGGTGGCATCCGCATTATCAATATTTATATGTTACATATGCGTCATATTCCGTCTTGTTCATGGGATTGCCTTTGGATTTTTGTCTGACCCTTTTGGTTCCTTTCGATTCCTCTGAAAAAATATTAACTGGTGTTTCGATGCAAATCCTACAGACTCCCAACAGTCAAAGTTCAGAGATAAAAGAACAAGATGTAAAAAAAAAATCATCTTATTTAATTTTACAATTTTATTTTCATTTATGTCGCCATTGATTAAGCATATAGACTTCCAGTTTTGTGTGCAAAACATCTATATACAGGAAAAGGTATGGTGTAAATGTCAAGGCGACCAAACACTATCTCCATATGAAACAGAGGAAATTGTTGAACAAAACATTACACTAAAACCTAAAGCTGAAAATAACGAACAATACAGAAACAGGTACTCCAGATGGGTAGACAACTGCTCAACTCCAATGTAGCAGCACCTGTCGAGGTAGTTGAAAGTCGAAACTTTTGGTTAGTCATATCCGGTATACGGAGCTAGGGACGGAATCATAGTAACGACAGTAGGATGTTATTCATTGTTATTTATGAAATGAATATATTCTACAAGGCGATCAAATCATGATGGCGACTAAAAATGTTCGCGGATTATTTACTTAATTATTTGCAAGAGAAATTCCTGGTTGAGTAGATCTTTTTGGCTTGGTAGGGAAATATGTTACAAGTATAGAAGATTTTAAGGTGAATAACAAATATATATCTCATTTATAAACTACAGTTCTGTGAACAGAATCATAATGGTGAATTGTGTATGCCTAATCAATGTACAACGAAAAACACAATTTTAATTTGATGCCCTGTTTATTCATTTCGGAAATTAACAACTGCAGTCAATTTTACAAAATATCGTAAGTATAATTTGTGTCGTAAATTATAACGTCACAATGAGATTTCCTTTGAAGTTTCTACACTTACGATTGATTTAACACTCACGAACTTTTGTCAAAACAATTGCAGGTCAGTATATCAGAATTTCGGTTAAATATAACAAACAAAACTGATAAGCATAAACATCAGAACCCAAAACCATTTACATAAACCGTAATTCATACTAAAATAAGAGTTTCCGCTGCATCAGAAGGAAGAGCCTAAGAAATTTCTGGTTATTTTTAAACGATGTTGTTCGGAAAATTTAAAAGACCTTTGTGTAATGAATCATTCCAGAATAAGCACACTAGCTACTGGGCTGAGAATGCCCAAGTGGAAAAACAGTCCACCAACAGTGAAATGCATCGAGTGGTAGTAATTTGCCATCAAGCAACAATTTACTCTAACATACTCGCGTCCAGAAATCCTGCCAAATCTTAATTACGCTTTATACATATCATTGTTGCGCTTTACTACACGATAGATATTGTCTTGTTAATATGGGTATAAAAATGTTAAACTGATAAAGAATATTTATAAATTTTGAATAATAAATTATGTTCAGCATTCATTATAATAAAATGAATATCATTATAGTTTATTTTTAAACTTTTTAGAGATTTCAAGGGTTAAAATTAATACAGTTGTTTTTAATATTTGTTTTTAACCTTTATTCACTCTTTTTCTTAGGTGAATGAGTGTTTTCAAACGAGAAAAACTGTAATCCAGTGTATGTTGTTGTTTTTCATATTTAACCATTACTTGTTTTACACTTTTATTATTTGGCCGATTTTTATCGTCACATTTTCGTTTGGTGGCATTTTGCCTACGGGTATGCAAATGTATCCATTATTGAAGGCCTAGGGCAACCTGTAGCTGTTTGTAAATTATTTGTTTTAGATGGCTGATAGATATATAAAAATAGGAGATGTGGCATGATTGTCCATATATGCCATCATAGCACATCCCAATTTTCTATAAACACCATAACAAAATTTACGGGTCTCTCCAAAACCAGTAATCTGTAGTCCAATGGATACCGTTTTTATGTTTTATTGATACTCGTCTCGTATTTAACTTGCCGATAAGTCACATTGAAATAGCATAACATTTTATTTTTAGAACCTTTTAAACTTACCTTACTATTTTACGGTGTTACGTAACGTGTCCATTATATAAGGATAGATTTATACAACTGTTTTTCCATATTTTATGATGTATGAATTCCAACAATTCTCAGTAGATAAGTCATTAAACAATAATCTTTTTATTCTCCCTCTTTAGTTGATTTTTGCTTGGTTTGTTGGCTTTCTGTCAAAGGTTTAAATTTCTGTGTACCAAGAGTTGTTTTAATGTGACATTTGGTCAAATTTCATACAAATATTTACCCCATTACGAACAGGTCGCGAAAAGAATATCAGTTCGTCACTGTAAATATCTAGTAGTCTTGGGTAATTTTTTAGATGCGAAAAGGAGATGTTGGTTTTTAGACATAAATTTGCATGAACTCTTGCAATTCAACTTAACTTTGATACTTGGTAATTTAAGCAACAAAATAAAAGAAAGAAAAAAAGAAACAACAGTGTGTGGTCCATGTGTCTCGTATGCAATTAATTGCGGTTTCGGAAATATGCTTTTGCATTCTTCATCTTTAGTATTTAATTTCAAATGTTTTGAAAGTGTACGGTTTAGTTGTGTAAGCGCAGGGTTGCATCTTGTAATTAAGAAAAGTTTCTTATCTATGTGTTTGTTACAATTTGTGAATAAACTATTTCTATTTACCTGCAAGGCTAATTGAATGGTTGGGATAATTTTTTTTGCTTTGTAATTAGGTCAAGAAGTTTTGATCCGAAGATTTTATACGAGAAAGCGAAAAAATTGCAGCTTCCGTTATATAGATGATGTTATCTTACTGGACAATGCACGATTCATCTTTCTGTTGTATCGCCAAGGAAAACTAGTCCGAACAGGCTGCATTTTCAACCGTACACCGAGAGCAAGATGTGCAATTCTGACCATCGTAGCTTCTGGTATGGAAGATCTTTTTTTGTTAAATCACTATCAAAGTCGTACCGGTAATTAAGATGTCGCACCACTAGTTATTTTTATGACGACATTTACATATTGCACTATGTTGTTCTGTGTTGTCGTAATCAAAGATGTCATTTAGACCGTATTTGTTGATAAACATCTGAATTTTGATACTGGAATTGTGAGTTGTTTGATTGTATATAAGACGTTTAAGTCATACCAGGAATTAGCTGGACATCTTCCTTACAAGACGCCACCATGTCCGTAGTGTCGTTAGATTCGGACTTTTATACTGGACAATGTCCGAACCAGTATCCTATTCAATCTTCGTAATTTCAAGCTGTAAAGCTTCTAAGCTGTATATGCCCTCGGGGACAATTTTTAAACCAGAAGTGACAAACACTTTAAAAAAGTGGTTAAAAAAGAAAGTGAAAGAAAACTGAAGGGCCAGAGAAAAGGAGAAAGTCGACAATCACGTCAGTCTCGTGAACACGAACAAGAGGGAACATGACATTGCCATTTTCAAATTCCAAGGTAAAAGGGAGGGTTTCATGCGATCACAACTTCCAGGTGGAGAAAAGAGAACAGCCTGTTTTTGGTTGATTTCGCAACTTCACAGGAAAAGGTCATCGGTGTAACGGATATTTTTACAGACCGACTAGATTGTGGTGTCAACCGTAACATTCCTGGAATAATGACTTCAACGGAGGAGTAATATATTCTTATCTGAGCAGTTTTTGTATCAACGACACAACTCTGTCTAGAAAATCGCTGTATTGGACAAATTCTCTTGAAAATTGGATGAGCTGGGAGTTATATACTCAATACGCCGGAGTAGTTGGAATGTTATTGCCAATGATCGGAAAGTTGTCTATAAGAAAGTTAAAGTCATCACGTTTGTCATATAGTTTTGTGTGAATCTTTCCTCCATTTTTCTTATTCGTGAAGAAATAAATCGGCGAGGAGAGGAGCACAATTAGTGGCCATTAGAATGCCTATCGTCTGCTGGAAAACTCGTCCACCAAACTGGATGAATACATTGTTGGTGTAATTCTGATGTATTGTTTGTGTTTCGGAGTCGTCCTAATATTTCTGCTTTAATGAATCCTTCAAATACATCTCTTGGGTGTGCCCTAAGTATTGAATGGTTTCAGTCTTTTATATTGATTTTTATATAAAAATAGAAGACATGGCATGATTGTCCATTATGGAGCCAATCTCAAGGATCCAGTGAAATCGAAGTTTTCGCCATTGTATAAACATGTATCAATGAAATTTAATTTCTTGGTTAGGGAATTCATGTGTAAATTTTAAATCATTTTATGTTAATATATGTTTGCGATGTTGAATAAATCATAATATTCGTCAGGCGTTTCTTTATGGGTGATAAAGCATCATCTCGGTATTTTGTGTTCGATTGATTTTTTGTGCTTGTACTTTGAAGATGTTTTCAAAATGTTTGGTACATTCGTAGGTCCGCCGGTTTGCCTGAGGCAGATTTCTCATGCGAAGGCCAAGATTTTAACGATGTATTTTTTCTTAGGAAATAAATTTATTTCTCTGCAAAATAATGTGTAATAAATCTCTATTAGTTTCTCGATGCGGTATTAGGATAGAGTACTGTCAAGGGTCAAGGTTTATTAAAGAATCCCTTAGATATATATTGTCAAACAGGGTAACATTTAATTTTTTATTGATGATTTTGTGTCAGATTTAAAATTATTTAAATATGACCATGTTCATATCACTGATTTATTCATTAATTGCTTGTTATATTCAGATGACATTGTATTATTGTCAGAAAGTAGGGTTGGGTTACAAATATATATGCATAAAGTACATTTGGTCCAAATTGGAAATTACAGGTTAATGTTAATTAGTCTAAAATTTAAGTATTTAATTTATATGGGAAATCTCACATTTACAGATTTATTTATGACAATGATGTGATACAAACAGTACAAAACATTAGTCTGAAATGCAATGGAAATTTTAACCTTGCAATTTCAGTCCTAATGGAAAAAGCAAGAATCCATGGTTTGAAGTAAAAAGGACTATTGGCTTAGATAAAACACGAAAACTGTTACTGATACTGTATATTGTTTTGAAGTGTGGGGGTGATATTTCAACTAAGGATAACTCTTTAGTTGAAAAACTTCACTCAAAATTTGTGAAGAAAAATTTAGTCCAATACTGCATGTAGAGCCAAACTAGGCAAATTAAATATGAAGTCTAGAATAGGTTTTACAAAATACCTAAATTTCAGCAAGGTAGTAGTTTCCAGGCTACTAAACTTAGAAATAAATGGTTTGAAAAAATTTAAGGCCTTCTGCATCATTTAGATTGTTTATATAGAGTAGGAAAAGATATTTCTTTCAAACAGTTTTACTATGTTTAAAACAAAGAATTACAGATCAAAGCTTTAAGTCAAAAACAAAGATCACAAATTTTCAAATTTCAAAGTTATAATTTTATATTTTTTTCATAAAAAAAACAACAGAAATTCATATGTGATATTTTGAAGAACAAATAAGAAAGGTCTACTCTAAGTAAACTTAGTACTCATTTCCTTGCAAAAGAAAGAGAAAGGCATCATTCTTTACCTTTGAATTAAATTTTGTAACAAAAATAACATTGAGAATGATACACACTTCTTTTTTTTCAATGTAAAGAATATTCTCATTTAAGAAAAAAGGAATTCGAAGATACCAAAGGGCCAGACAGAAATCGATAAGTCGGAAGACAGACAAGACCATGGACAACAATATGAAACGAAAGACAAATACAAAACACACAACACTACATAGTAAACTAAAGCTGGAGTAACACGAACCCTAAAAACCAGGGTGAGTGCAGGTGCTCCGGAAAGGTCAGCAACTCCTGCTCCACAAGTGGCACCCGTCGTGTTACTCCGTAGACAAAGCCGGTGTATAGAAAAAAATCGATATTAGTCAAAACCGGTATAAGAAAGGATTTGTATTCACGACAGTGGGAAGATATCCATTGTCATTTGTGAAATGGATATTTCGTACCGGCCAACCAAATCATGATGTCGACCGAAAAACTTTTGGAGTGATGACTCTAACCTTTCCCTATAAACCCTTGGCTCAGCATCTTTCTTGTCAGCTGGAATCATCTATCAATAAAATCCTGATAGGAAGCAAAAGCCCTGGAGTAGCATATCAACTGAGAAATATACACTCCGTATGCAGGCGCTTTTATACAAAAAAATCAGGAAACTTTTCATACCAAATCTCTGCTGAAAAGTGGTTCTTTTTAACACAGTAGTTCCTTAATTATTCCTAAGACCATTGCATCATACATCTAAGACTGTCTTTAACTCAGAAATAACTTATTGGACAATCTGCCATTTTAACTTAAAATAAATAAATTAAATATTTAATATGTCATACAATGCATATGCTTATAATCAATTAGGAATATTGAATATATATTCTGTATGCTATGTTTATATTTTTGGAAATAACTTTCAGTTATATTGTAAGTACATTGGACTTGTGTCATTTCATAACATGTGCTTGTGCAAATAACATTATGTATTTGAATTTGCACATTTTAAGCCTCAAACGCCAGGAGTTAGAAGTTAGCTGACAATTAGATACTTTGTATTTTGTTAAAAAAATCTTTCCTGTCTTTGATGTAGGAGTATTGATTTTTTTACAAAAGATAGTAAAATATAATCGATAAAATGTCAGAAGTTTTGCAAAGGTGTTCCGCAAAATAATACAATCGGTCGCCCTGGTGCAAGAAAGTAACGTCTTGTAATTTTGGTAATAAGAAGAATTTTCCGAGTTTTTTATTATAAAAATTTT
Source organism: Geukensia granosissima (assembly GCA_032357055.1). Lineage (NCBI taxonomy): Eukaryota > Metazoa > Mollusca > Bivalvia > Mytilida > Mytilidae > Geukensia > Geukensia granosissima. The sequence goes on along the minus strand of JAULBM010345300.1, from coordinate 836 downwards.
TTTGTTAAGAACTGAATTTTGGTAATAAGAAGAATTTTCCGAGTTTTTTATTATAAAAATTTTTTTGTTAAGAACTGAATGGTATTATTATCGATCTGTTTGGTTGATATAAATTTTCGATAAATAGGAGATATGGCATGATTCCATAAGACAGCCACCCACTAAATGACAGTAAAATTTAAACTAATTCAGGTCCCATAATGAACCAGACTCCATATCATAACGGAATCTGAAAAAGGCCAAGAAGCTAAAATATAAAACTATGAATAAAACACGACAATCGACCTAATCTATTGCACAAATGGTAAACAAATAACATTAAATGACTAACCAAACAACGACAACCACTGGACTACAGGTTTCTGGCTGGGGGACAGGCACATAAAAATATACTGCTTGTGACGAATTCGTAGCCCAATACACGGGAAAAGAAGAAAACCTTGTGCTTCTGATTCAACGAGGGCTGTTTCCACACAGGACGACAGAAACGCTCAACTTCCACACTGAAACAGAACAACTTCAGAACAAGTGGAATAAGGAATTGAACGATTCAGTTCACACTTTGGACAGCAAAATGAGAGCAAACCAAGACAAGAACTACCGCCTAACCTCATTTAGCAGAAGCAAGTTGACACAAAAAAGAAACTGATGATGATGAGAAACTATAAACTTCGTTCATATTCGGACATTTGATTGATTGAATGATTGATTGATTGTTGTTTAACGTCCATTGGCAAATATTTCATGCATATTCAGGACCGAAACAAGTTAGCAAACAATAAATCAATATGTAGACTGTAACAAAGGGACCGGTAAGGGAGGGACTTTTAGACTGC
>JAULBM010345299.1:0-22405 GCA_032357055.1 Geukensia granosissima | reverse complement strand
AAGAGTGCCCTAGTCCCGTGCCGAGAATGCAACAATGATTTTAGCACTTCTGTTGCATGTATTGTCAGGTCACACTTTCCAAAAGTAAGTCTTACAGATCAACTTATTTATGTATATTTTGGCAGGAGCTAACATCTGTATTCGTCTCTGGATACCTATTACCATCCTATAAACGTGTTTAAAAATCTTTCAGGAAGATTTCTATCTGTTTAATTTTAGCCAGGTATAAAGGAAAACTAGAAAATGGCATAATGATGTCAAAATAAATCACATCTTCGATTGAAATATTTTTGAAATGTTCCTATATGGCATGGTGTAAAGCTACCTTCTTTAAGCAATATATTTAAGTTCATTCAAGGCATTTACTGATATCGCAAAAAGGCTTCCACAGGATATGATTTATTTTATTTTTTTATTGATTTAAAGAATACAGCAAAGGCAATCGTATTTCGCGAATGACACGACAAAGTGTCTTTTGCAAAGAAAGGTAGAAAAAATATTCTAAAAGAAATATTTCCTTTTTTTCATTTTAAGATATATTCTCTTGATAATGTTTTAATCTTAATAATTCACCTTCAATTGATATCGAATCTGATAACTTTATATATCGCCCCACCCATCCACTGTTGACATCATCTGTAACCAATCCACAGTTAACACGGTCAACATCAGCAAGTTTGGATCCATGTCTTGAACAAAAACTTTCGGCATTTAGCCACGTTGAATGGTATGAATGGAACTGTATAAGCTCTAAAATTAAAGTGTCTATACTATAATCTTTTTTATATCATAAACAAATATTCATAAAATAGTTTGGTCAACTGCTCAATCGACCGGCATATCAATAAGCAGTTAATGTGATCATGTCCTGTAAAATCCATTTCTCCACTTAAATAAGGCGAACATTTGCAACTTAAAGACCGTTTGCAAAAATAAAGGGATAGGGAACTGTGGACTTAAATTTAAACAATTTGTTCATGTTCTCCGCCAGGATGTTGAAATTCGGATTCCCTTGACTGTTACTGAATTTGACAGCGTTTAAAACAGGCTGGTACTTATAACCATTCCCGATAGATTGATTTCACATGGGAATAGATATGCGTACTCTTTGTCGTGGTCCGTCTTATTGATGTTTTCTAGATTACCATTTTTATCAACCTGTTCCTTTTGTCTGATAATAGTATATGGGCACAATTCAGGATCTCAGGAGGATCCGACGTGACGTCATAAGTGACGCGCGCCATTTTTTCCCACACTTTTTGGTTTTTCGGGAATAATCGGGAATGTTCTTGGATGTTCGAGAATTATTTGGTGTTTTGGATGTGAGGGCAAAGCCCTTGTACTTAGAGTAGAGTTTTGCGCATGCGCGAGCGAAAGCGCGCTAATTTTTCCCGCGCTTTTCTGATCTTCATCATATGGTATTGTTGTTTGGACTCGTGATATCTATGTTTAGATACTTTATATGCTCTGTCAAGAACCAGTTAAAATGCTTTAAAACAAATCTTAGATACTTTATTAAACAAAAAAAAAATATTTCATGAAAAGCCTTCCGACTCTTTCCTTTACATGGTGTCGTAACTGTCATCTGTTGGTGGTGGGTCATAACAAGCCAGAACGTCGTACAACAGATATTTTCTTTTCTTTACAGCATACTTCAAAGATTCCAGGGTGTCATTATCTTCTTCCTCTCATAATCGCTTTGTTGTCTTACTAATCTTTCTGTGAACGGGATCTCGTCATTATGTCATAATAACGAATTTGACAGCGTCATAAGATTTACAACGCTTGGACGAGATTTAAAAAAATCAATGAAAAAGCACCATCCATGGAAGAATACTTCGCCAAAAGTTAAGGTTGGCAACAAGAATCAGAAAAAAGTACAAACCCTGAAGATGGCATCAAAGGTATAGAAAAACCCAACCCCCTGAATGGTCAAGAAAGTATTAAAAGAAAAAAAACAACCGAGAAAGGTCCAGTTTGAATTTGAAAGCCGACTAAACGTAACACATTATGCATACCTGCAATATTTTTGGATTCAAATCTAAAAAAAAACAACTCCTACTTCAAGGGCTTCGCCCATACACCCAAAACACCAAAGAGATCTCGAACTTCCACGATTATACCCGATTATTCCCGAAAAACCAAAAAATGATGGAAAAAATGGCGCGCGTCCAGTGACGTCATAGATGACGTCATAAATAATTTCATGCAAGCTGACGTCTTGTCACTTCCGATGACGCCATTTCCGGTCCATATCACTTCCGTAATACATATTACGTATGTATGGAGTTTTTTGGACTGCTATACATTTGGACCGAAAAAAGAAAGTCAAAGATAAAAGAAAATAGCAACAGGGACACTCAGATCCAAACAAATCGAAATGAGAGTCAAAGACAATGACAGGGACAACTACTAAGTGGGATACTTTTCATATTATGTATTATTGTTGTATCATATGATCAAAGATTATTTTTGTAATAAAGGCTATTATGACAGAATTGATTTATATGTAAACTCAGCTGACGCAATCACAAACTGAATAAAGTCATTAGGACTTGATGTAAAGTTTGTGGTTGAAAGGCTGAGTTTAATCATCGATAAATTCCGTAAAAATAGCATGCGTTACTATAAATTCCAGGTATTTAGTCAAATAGTTGAAATGAAGCTTCAATTTATCTACAAGAAAGGAACTATTTTGAAGGCGTATTATATTATTCTTTTGACGTCATCAACATTGGTCTATCGATATGTAAACATTTCCCTTGAAATGTTACCGCCAATTTAATTTCAGCATTATTACAATATTTCAATTATGAATATTGTGAAGTTGGTTTGACCCAAACCAAATTAAAAAAAAAGGTTTAACTGAAATATCTGCACGTAAGTTGCACACGTGACATTCTAATCCATACTGTCATTGCCTTGTTTTAGACAGTTACATTGTGCGGACCCACAAAATTATATCAAAAATTAAATTGAAATTATATTAAAAACATTAATTTATGAAGCTTTATCAACAAACCCCGAATAGCTTAGTTCAGAGTTTTGTTGGAATAGAAAACGTGGCTTGTTAACATACGCTATGAATCTTTATTGCTATGTTATTATTTTTTGTTTAATGAATTATGAAATGGTTATGTGATTTATAATGACTGCGAATTGACTTTTAAGGCGACATATTTTTTTATATTCTTAATATTTTATGGTGCTTTACTATTCAAATTGGCAATAGGATAGCATTGAAAAGGATACTCTTCAATAAAAATGTGAACTTATGTTAATGTGCTTTAAAATTTCTTACCTGATAATTTGCACACTCCTATAACAGCAAACACGAATGCAGATTGACACAGAAAATTATGCATCTTAAAGTAATATAAAATTTCAGACCTTGATTTTAAATTGTGAAGTAGTTTGACTTGTAATCCTTTTGATACTTATGACATAATAATAAAAATTTTGTTATGGAAAATCCCAAAAGAAAACATTTGGCTGTGTTATATTTCCGGATGGTTTGCTACCCTTCCGCATATTCCTAAGCATATGAATACTATGTAGTTTTCTGTCTTTCGGCTGTAATATTATCGATCATTATCTTGTGAATGCTAGGCGACAAGGGAATGCAGATTGTTAATTTTGAGAGAAATTGTCAAACAAAGAAATCACTAAAGAAATTAAATTTTATTTTTAAAAATAGGGATTTTTTCTAGATCGTTTATTTTGCCTTTTTTCAAAAGTATTTTATCAGAACAATGAATAGTAGTGATTCGGTGATCATATTGGGATGACAGGTAACACAAGGTAACATTTCTCAAGATAAAATTTCCACAAAAATTTATGACAAGATTTCACATTCCCAATTTGTAAGTTTTCTTCTTGACAGGGACGTGCCTTTGTCTCCTTCGTACGGTGTATATATTTCTCAGCTTGCTCGTTATGGCCGCGTTTGAAGCGACGATCGATTCAGATTATAATAAATGCAATCTCTTTTTAACCGAGAAAAAAGAAGTCAAGGATTTCGTAACCAAAAATTGATTAAAACTTTTACTACATTCTTTCATAAATATAAAGACTCGTGGAGAAAAAAGTATGCACTTGTAATCATTTTATGAAACATGGCATATCACATCTTACTTTTCACGTAAAACGTGGTAAATAAAGCTCGGCAATTTAAAATTAATCTACACGGACTAAAATTCATCTTAATAAACTTATCCGTAAAGTATATTGATTATTGAATTTTTAGGTATGGTGTTTATTGGTACTAATATTGGCTTCATTATTAATAGTAAAATACGGAACTAAAAAGTTTATATTAATTATACCATTTTCTACTTTCTGTCTATATATTTTATATTGCCATTTGCACAACCCATGTTTTCTTTGACTGTTAATGATATTTAAAAACTTAATCTTATTGGACCTGTTTATATTGACATCATAGTACAGGAAAACTTGGTTTTCTGATCGGTTGTAATTAAGTTTTTAACTAGCGAAAGCAGCTGTGATAACTCGTTCGAGGTCGATAACTTTGTTGTATTAAGTTTTAGTTTCAATTGTATTTTCTGCTGTTTTTCAGTATCGATTCCAAGTTTTAAATCCATTTCAAGCGATTTTTAAAGTGAGATTTGATTGCTGTTTTGTCCACCACTGTCCCAGGTTAAGGGGCGGGTTGAGCACTCACAAAACGGTTAAAAGTGTCTGTCCAAAGCCAGGAACCTGTAGTATAGGGGTTGTCATTGTTTATTTAGTCTTTAATTGTTATTTGACACCATTTTCTCAAAAGATTAGGTCAATTGTCGTGTTTTATGAATGTTTCACATTTTGTATTGTAGGACCCTTTACAGCTTTCGTTATGGTGTGGATTCTGGTTCATTGTTGAAGGTCGTAATAGGACCTATATATGTTGAAATGCGACTGTCCTTTGGTGGATGGCCATCTCATGGACAATCATGTCTCGTCTTCCTTTTTTATATTTGATCATTTCATGACATAGAAGTCTGACAACTTGGCTGGTGAATAGCCTCGGAGACATATGGTCCACAAGAAGAGGCATCTTTCCAGTCGTTGAATTCTTTTTATAATTAACGAAATGTTAATTAATAGACGAAAGACAAAATACATACAAACAGTATAACGTTAAAGGATATATCTTCCGAAAGAAATATTCGTTGTTGCCCATCAAAGCTAGCTGATAATAATAATACTCATTACCAATCATGCATAGCAAAACATAATAGAATTCAATCAAAAGTTTGTACCCGAAAAAATTAAATGTAACCACTCAAATATGAATCTTAATTTATTACATGTGCAAAAAACCAGAAGTGGATGGCCACTTTTTCTGCAGAATAATAACCAGATATATATAAATCCAGGGTCTCTAAATATATACATACACTGTCTATACCTGTTCAGCATTGTTGAGAAATATTCGTCTTATATACGTCTTATATATATATTATGCATGGTCCAGTGTAGAATATCCAAGCGAGGGATCAAAAGTGCATAGTTCAAAGAGACAAGACAAATTGGAAAGAAACTAAAAGATAAAACAAAAACAAAAGGAACAAAAGCTTGGAATCCACGGAATTCTTCTCATATTAAATATGATAAGAAGATAAAAAAAATCGAAATGTGCAAGTTTTACCTTTAAAGCCTTCAAAATAACTGTGTTTGTTTAAAAGATAAAATGTAATTGCTTGTTGTGCAAAAAACAGCAAAACAGTGAATTACGCTTTGTCTATCAACTTATTTAAAAACAAAAGTCAATATAATAGAACTAAAACAAACTTCAATAGGGAAAAATTATTTGTTTCCAGAATGACATCAGCTGAATATTTTCGACCGTGCCTAGTGAGATCGGATGGCGGACGTATTAACATACAGTTATTTAAACTTATTACAGGTTAACAAATTTTCAATTAAATTTGACAAATTACGATGTTTAATTTTTTTTATCTCATTGGAGTGTTCTAAAGTATACACAAATACAAGAACTTTCATTACTTTACATCTGGAATTTTTATGAGACCAGGAAATATTAGACACTTCGTAAATTCATTCTCCTTTAATAGTAGTGATGTGGAAAGCAAATTTTTCAAAATTGAAATTACTTAAATACCTCAATGTAAAGCTCATTGGAAAGGGCGTTTAATGTACTTTCGGAATATGTTTGTCGTTAAATAAAGTGGTCAGACAAATGTGACAAATGAGATCAAAAGTTAGTATTGGACAATATGAATTGTAGCAATACAATTAAGCTTAATTATGCCAAATCAATAATTTTTTTTCTTTTTTCTAAATAACATGTAACTAATAAATATAATATTGAATTTATATCAAACGCTTTTCTGACACATTTTTTGTCGGATAAAAACGAAGATACTACATGTAAAAGGGAAGACAAAAATCGTTAACTCAGAAGACGACCATAGCAAACAAAATGAAACAAAACAAACATAGTACACACAACAATGCAAATGAAAGCTTCAGTAACATGAACCCGCATAAACTAGGGGTGAGTACAGGTACTCTGAAATCAATGTTATCTTCAAACTACTTTTTAATTAGAATCCGATATGTTAATATCAAAATAAGGTTCGTTATACCAGCTTTTGCGATCATTTATTAACAGAACAAAGTTCAACCAAAACTTTAATTTTTCTTTGAGTTTTTAACGGTGAATAGTGGTTTACAGAGTCAAAGAAAAACATGTTTCCATACTACTGAAAAAGAAAAGGCACCTGGAACTGAGGCATTCTAACAGTTCGTTTGGATATTATAGAATCCTCAGTCGATTTCACCTAAAGCTGCTTAGGGTAAAAACCATGATTTTTTTGTTTCCGTTATGTTACATGAACACTTTCAAAATAGTAAAACTATGATACTTTGAACTTGTAGTTAAATTAATAGACCGAATGAAATACACTCTTCATGACGTTTTTAAGCTTAGATGAATACTAACCCCTTCACGATATTTTAACAGCAATACACCAGGTCAGTGCGAAGCTTATCTTAGCTTAAATAACTTATCATTGACGTAAAAAGGTAAGATATTTGAAATATTTGATAATCTAAATAGCTAACACATCTATTTCAATAATAATACCAGTATATTTCTAATGCATTAATAAATACCTGTATCTGATCACTGCCAAGTTTTTTATTCCCAGATTATCTCAATATAACTTTAATCTGTCATATTAAATGTCAGTTTATTATATTCAGGGGGAGTGGCCCCCCTAAAAAAAGTTAGTCTTAAATTTCCTAATTTCTATGAGCTTACGCGGGGGGCTTCGCCACCCTAGCCCCCTACCAGGGCACCGGCACCCTCTAACATAAAATTTAGGATCCGCGGCTGATATTTTGCAAAACATTGAACAAAGTATGAAAAATAAAATAAACGATAAACACGTGATTGTGAACATATTACTTTATCATTTTAGCTTGTGTGTAAATTGTTTTAAATGAGTCTTTTGTTGCAGTTCTTCGCAGGCATTATTTAAAACAAACCTAAGCAAATTTCAATTGAACATAAGATTGCAAATGTGCTTTAAATTTGTCGGTCAGTTTGATCCCGTTTATTTCGACAACGGAAAAGATCAAGAAAATATGTTAAAAGATTTCCCCAAGGAAGAAACAAAAAAAAAAAAAAAAAAATAGAAAAATCCACCAAAGACGGATGGAAAAAATCCCAGTGGGCCGCAGGGTTTAAGATAAACCGCCATCGTGTTTGTAGTACATGTGCAAGATCTTGACGCGAGTCTTATCAATATCTTAAAATTTTAACGCCGTATAAGTCCGTTGATAGAGGTAAAAGGAATATAGAAGTTATTTATTATGAATTTTCTTTAAAACAAGTGACCTTAATATGTTTCACGAAAAGTTATTGTCACGTTTTAATAAATTTAAATGTTAACATTTCGTATCCATCTTTTAAGAAGTAAAACTGTTGCTTCAGATTGTATACAATTATGACACTTTAGTGAGTGCCATATAATGTTTGACGAGCAAATGAAGACAATATTTACAAAGGCCTAAGGCTGCTGTCAATATGTGTACGTTGCTCATAAAACATCATATCGCACGATACTAAAAATGCTGTAATTATTTTATTATTTTTTTAATACATGTAATACTATCATCATATTTCACTATTTCAAATATTTCATTAAGAGTAAGTGAACGTATATTTTTATCTAGGGCTTTTGAAACTTGTTGTTAAAAGATGTTTTCTGTAAACTTATTTACTTTGAGCTGTATACTATAGGACTTTACATATATTTATCCATAAAAAGGAGAAATTTCCGGATTAACTTTATCAGTTTTTCTTTTCCTGTAAAAATAAGAATACGCCAAATGAAATTTAAATAAAAAAATTTAAAAATAAAATAACCTTTATGTAAATTTGTTATTTATAGAATTTTGTAGAAATTAAATGTAAGTTTATATTGTATAAACAACGTTGAATATATATTGTTAGAAATTTTTATGTTTAGAAATAAAAATGACTATTTTTAAGATCACAATGCACTCGTAAATAGTTAAACACGAAAGCAAAATAGATAAAAAAGCGTTCTGATTGGATAATGCTCGACAGTGCAATATGATGTATAACCACAAAACTACACTAAAAAAGAATGCAATATGATGAAAAACTGAAAGACACGTGCCCTTGTCATAGCCAATTGAATTAAAGTATATCAATATGAAAAATATAATAAATTAAATCATTGCTGTGTTATTTCGTCTGTCGGAAGATTACATATCTGCTAACCTCTGGCAGATGCTAAATGGAAGATCTCCCACTTTCCAACTTTCTTAAGTGGGAGATTTTGTGCGCAACCTTTTTGAATAGTATATTATTGATTTAACATTATTTAATGGGATGATAAATCATAAACATTTAGTCATTTCTATTTATTATGATAATATTATGCTCCTATATATTACAATGGATTGTTTGGTTAAGTACTGTATCATTGAAATAGTATTCACATCAGTTTACATTCTGAATTTGTTTAGCATAGGCTAGGGAGCACAGAGTATCATTATGGAACTGAGATCTGTCAGTCTAGTTTTTTATTTGGATTATGAAAATCCCAGTCAGGTTTGCATTGCTGCCTGGTATCTCACAACAGAAGAGGTTTTCTCTAGTTTGTATGAGTGGAATAAAATTATTTTTAAATATTTTAAAGGCATCTTTTATTTTCTTTTCTTGACGTTTCTGACATCGTTGCAGCTGTGAGGATGACTTTATACTCGAATATAAATTTTTTAAAACTTATACTGAAGAATTGCCCTCATGTTGTCATACATTCGATTTTATAATCAAATGCGGTCATCATGTTTCTTAATGAAAAATCACGAGTAATTCGAAAGCACTTTTACGGCATTTGCCGAAAATTACCGATTGATCAGCTGTTCAAGCAGTATAAACAAATTTTTTGAGTATTTTTGACAAAGTATCGAAGCGTGAGTTGACGATGGAAAAATTTGTAAATGCGGGAGATTTTCGTCTCACGTGCGGGAGAACATTAGTCTCCCGTATAAATCGCGAGGGTGAACAGGTATGGAAGAATACTTGCGTAAAGTTATATGATCTGGTTGGTTTAAAAATGAAGGATGTTAACTGCACAGAAACGTACGACTAAGAATACTAAGTTAATGTGTAGAAAGTTAAACACCATCAACCACTATTGCACAGCACAGTTCGTTTTAATGCCCAATATCAGAGTTTTTTCATGTCAAATAATCACTCCAAACCGATTTTCCTAACGGAACAACCCACAAAAATCCACTTTACATAAATCATATTAAAGTTGCTTATTGACGTGAAAATTTTATTATATTGAGTGATATTCGCCTCTTATTTATAGAAAATAGTTCATAACTTTGTTTATCTTGTTAGTATGCGACTTCAAAGGTTTGTTATTTATACTGTTTTTTTAATTATGAGGTAAGACACGGGCTCCTCTATAAATAAAAACCAATATAAAACTCTATAGCAAATATAATGGTATCACTACCTAATATATTTTTTTATTTATTTAAGCAGTATATGTCTTCTTCATTTTATTTATGATTAGAAGGGGGGGTCTTTACTGCACTAAAGCTGAGCTTCGATTAATTATAAAAACCACAATCAATAACAAAGTAAACTATTACCGCATTATACATCTCCTGCATACGTACATCGACTCTTTAACTTTTCGGTAATTCGTACCACACCAAATTATTTGAAGTTTTAGTGGCCCAATATTGTAATTATGCCACTGAATTTAAAGAAATTCTTCATAAAAATAGGGAAAAAGTCGTCGACCTATCTGAATATATATTTATTTCTACTTTTTTCAATTTGACGCAGGTAGTTTCAATCATGAAGTACTCAGAAAACAATTCTTTTTTCTGAAGATATCAAAGAACATGTGGTGAATCTGGCGAACGGGTATTAAACTGTTGTAGAGTGAGAAATCATTGTCTATTTACGTCAGTTGAAAATCATTCAAATAACTTTGGCTTACTTTTATGTATACTTACTATACAATTCTTAAGGGAGCGTTAAAGCACCACTGACATCAATAAATTTCTTTAAAATCTTTACTTAACCGTTCTGTTATTTTTTATTTGTTCGTTTTTATGTCTCCTGCAGTAGAAGTCCAACTGTAATGTACTCAATATATTTAATGTAAAATAACTATATTTTTCGGATTTCGATAGGTCAGATCACCCGTTGTTGTAATGTTTAATGTTGTGTAAACATATTTTATTATTAACTCATAAAGTTAACATACAATAAATAACGAAACACTACCTACATATGAGATGAATTACTAATAGGATTCGAAAACAAGTTACAAAACTTTGATTAATCCGTTTCTTAAAAATGAAATTTGACGTAAGTGATATATGCTCAAAGGTAAACAAAAACAATGGAAACAATATTTCAAATAATGTGTCTATCAAACCGTTAGCTAGATATTATAAATTAATGCACGACTAGGAAAATTTCCACGGTCTGCTCTGTCCCGATGAACCAAACAGAGAGCTGTCACATGTTACCAATGGCTTATTGAAAAAGTTTTCAAGATACAACTGTCTTTGAATATCATAACGATTACATTGTAATAGATACATGTAGTGTTGTTTCAATATCGCCGCACTGACAACGGTGAAAGGGGGTCAATATTTTTTTAAAAATAGATGTTAGTTTATTGAGCTTTAGTTCATACGAAGTCTAGAATGTAAAAATTCTTTACCAAAGTGGTAGAAATAGTTTTTTTGATAATCATTTCGCTATTTTTATATTTTAAGGATGTCACGGTTGACTCATTTTTTTGCTATCAGGTAACAAATTCCAAGCGCAGACATTTTTTGTGTACAAGGCCGGAGTTACTTATATCGTGCCTATGTAAATTTCTTAGAGACTCTGGTACTAGGTCAGATATGTATGATGACGACATCAAATTTTTCATCTTATTTAAATAAGTAAGTCTATGAACTTCTCGACGATCTTTTAGCCTATCCCATCCAGTTTCAATGTACGGATTATTTATTGAAGCTTACCTTGTTATAGACAACAACATCAGTATATTTGAGTATAATGGTCTAATGCATGTTAGATAATTAGTTCTGTGTTCTATCAAGGACAAATTTGGATTTTCGTAAGATATTTACTCTGCAAAATGCCTTTTTCGTAATGATATCGATATGATTACTAAATGAACCATCACTGTAAAAAAAGTCCGAGCTGCTTTGATATGTTTGTTAGTTTTATCGTGAAGTAGTCATCGACTCGATTTTCTATGGATGAAATGATACCAACGAACCTGCAGGGGCAAACAGAAACATCAATTTTCCTATTATTTATCATCTGTTTTGTCGTGTGTGCTTTAAAATCTTCAAAATTTTCAATAGATGTGTCGGAACTTTCAAATTTTTAAGGTAACCTATTGGTTTGAAAAGCAGTCCGAATTCTTTTCAATTATTAATGGAGCAAAGTAATCCCAGAACAACAGTTTAACTCAATTTTATGATATTTGCTGTTCTGCAACGCCATTTCGCCATTTAGAGAATCTGAAAGAGATATATTGGAGATTTTGTGCCGAATGATGGGAATTCAAAAGTGCAAATTTGTAGCGGATTATTGTAGCTTCCTAAGTCGTCAAATATCAGAAGGTGAAAGTCATCCACCTGCTGACCGAGAAGATGCCAGCAATGCACAATATAAAAGAGCTTCGAGGATACGGAGATTGATTGGCATGTTAAATTGGTTACAGAGATTTATCCCAAAATTTGGTGGCGTGATCTAACGACTTACTCGGTTTCAGCGGAAAATGTCAAAATTGCGTGGTTAAAGGAATAACAAAGAGCATTTGATCAAATCAAGCACCGTATAACATTTGCGCCACTTCCGCGTTATAAATGGACTTTTTCGTTGCTGTGGATACCGGCAAACCGGCATTTTATTTTGCACATGTTGCATTCGGACAAAAATCTGATATGAACCTGAAGCGTTAACCTACTACACGTACAAAACCTATGGTTCGCCATCAGTGCACCACCTTAATGATTATAAACGTCCCTTGTTTTAATTGAAAGATGTATTTCAGTGATATTATTGTAGAAAAATCTTGGCAATGCTATTATGCCTTGTATTCGTTACTTTGAGAAATGATTTCACGATGAGACAAGACATTGATAAACTACTCTGTCTTATTTGTTTAAATTCAATACAATTATCATTTGATATTTTTGTAGCAAAAATCTACGAACATAAAAATACATTACAAAAATAAAATACCCATGGTTTTATTTTTTATGTTTAGTTTGGAACAACTTTGCTGATATTGTTGCACAATAATGAGAATCTACGGCATGTTAGATATGTATATCGTAATCTCCTTTCACAGTTTCTGTCTGTACATGCTCAGTGGTACTATAGCTCTGATCATTAAGTTCATTTGCCCCAGCTGAAGTGTCATAAATATTACCATTAACCAAATTTGAATCTTGTTTTCTATTCTCACGAAGTTTATCGTACATATCATCAATTTTTGCAGTTGAAACAGTGGCTACTTCCGTTCTATCTTCTGTTGTTGTCCTACTCTTCTGAACAGTAATGTACACGTCATTTGATGCTGTTTTATAGTAATGAGATTTTTAATAGGAGCTTGACTGTCATATGTATAGTTATTTTGAAAGCATCGGGCGTTTGTCGTCGTACTCTCTTCTGGAGTCACTGAATTGTAATTTGGGTCAGTTATATCTGTAATTTCTATACCTTCAAAGTTAGTTTTGACATCTTGTTTTCTAAGTCTGCAATAAGTATATTGTATCAGTTAATACAGTATTTTGAAACATTGAATAATTTTATTTTCAACACAAAAAGCGAATAACATTTGATATATTGAAAAATATTGAAGTTAACAGAAAACGATATCTTCCGGGACCTGCTTCATAAACTATGTAAGAATTTTTATTTACCCATATATACATAAATGCTACGATATATTTTTGTAACTTCACGAGGTCATTGGTGAAATAAGCCCTTACACTAGACGTATGCAATTTTCTACGCATGCTCGACACATTTTTAATTGCGCGTTTTCCATTTTTTTCTTTTCGATGTTTTTGGTCTCATTGTGAGGGTTTGCGGGATAATTCTAGAATGTTTAGTGTGTGGGTAAACCCTTTACACCAGAAGTAGACTATTTTGCTGTGCATGCGCGAGCGAAAGCAAATGAGATATCCGGGGCTTCCGTCTTGGTGTCTGGTAATGTCCTGTCACAATATCACTCTACTATCCAGCGACATTTTCCGCTATTTTGTATTGGTCATGTTGTGGGTAGTAGATATTCGTTTTATGTTCGTTAGTTTTTTTAATGGTTTGACTTGTAGAGTTTTGCAATGAGGTTTTTTATTCCGTGTAAAGGGGGAAATAAATAACCTACTCACATATACATATTCAGATACTTTATTGAACAAAATAAAATTTCTGGAAAAGTCGGCTCTTTGCGCCTTCCGACTCCTTTTTATGGTGTTGGAATTGTCGTCTATTTGAGGGTCGTATCGCAAGAGCTGGTAAAAGTCACTTATACGGTTCCCATTTTAATGCTTTTCTTCCGGTGTTTTAGCTCTCGGGGAAGCTTATCTTTGTGGCAAAGGACTCTATTACCTTTTTCTAGCTCTAGGTGTTTTCTTGGTTTGATGGACATATAGACATCTCTATTCGTGTCTTATCTTGGGAAAAGATGGATTATCTGAGTGCTTCACCAAAGGTTTTCCATTTTTCAGTGTGAAATATTCTGTCTTGCATAATACGTCGTTGACTTAATCTACCACGGGTTATTTTCTCTGACGGTTTCTCCCTCATCTCTCATTTCTCGTTCCAAGAGATGTCTGGATTTGATCTCAGCTTCCTAAATATCAGTTCAGCCTTTCCTATAATTGCTTTTGAAACACTGTCAATGACTTCCCGTAGTGGTAACGAAAATATTTTGCCACACCCGAAAGATACAGCAAAAACAAAGCAAAGGAAGATTGGCGTGACATCCAAAAACTTCATCTCCGGTCACGCGACTTCCTGTCCCGTCATTACGGGTCACGTGACTTCCATTGACCCCATTCCCGGTAGGCGACACATCGTGTGACTCACATGTGACGCCATTTCATGCTTCACCTCTCTCCAGCTAAAAATACTAACCAAACTGTGCCACTATATTACCCTTGTTCCTGTTTATGACATTTTTGAACTGTTACTATACTTCGAAGCTGACCGCCTCAGTGATTTATGGGTTAGCGTGCTCGGCTCGAGTGCGGAAGGTCGTAGGTTCCATCTCCGGCCGAATCAAACCAAAGGCATGAAAATTAGCATTTACAGCTTTTTCGCTAAGCAAGCAGGAGAAAGAGCAAAGAGTGATCATCCCAGATTCGGAATAATGTTTCTGGGTAAAGTGGGATGTCATCCTGCGGACTGTTGCTCTCGTGAGCTATCACGTCAAAGATCCGACTCGGCGTGTCTGTCTTGTACAAAACAGGGTTCAATCATTAACATTCATTAATATGCTCTCATATTAATATGCCTGAAAAATTTGGCGCTGGATGTTAAGCAATGTTCAATCAATTAATCAATCAATATTCGCAACTAATTCATGCTTTTTTTCACAAGGATAATACGAATTGAATTAAAACAAACTCAAAGATAAAACGAAAACAAAAAGGTTAATGGCCTGAGTCCGTGAATTCCTCTATAAAACAGTAGTTGGATCAGGTCCTCAGGAATATTAAGAATACCCTGTCTCTCGAGCGAAACCGACGTGGAATCTTTTAACTCTAATTCGGGTTAACGTCAATCCGAAAACAACTTTTTGTTGAACTAGATGTAAAATGTCCACAACTAGTTGAGATACACTGATATCATATGGATCAACCAAATCAGGAGCGCGACCGTAAAATCTTAGGAGGGACAATGTCAACCTTGATTAGATGTTACCTTATTGTAGTACATGTAGTCAACGTGACAACAGAAATATTCTCTTCAGAAAATACTGATACAAGGAACAGGTACGACAGTATCGATTCATCTTCGGAACGTAAACCCCGTTGGCAAGTGAAGCAGGAATATTTCCATATAAATATGGAAAGATTACATTACGAAAGTTGACCGTTTGTCGTAGGAGTCGAAACAACATTTTCCTCTTAGTAAATTTCGAAGAATAAATGTAGGTTTGAAGCAGTTTTTTGTTGTCACTTTTTTTTAGTTTGCTGGGATATATGTGGTCGAAGATTGGGATATAATATTCAATGACAAAACGTCACCGATTTCGCAAAACCTAAAATTAAACAATCTGCCAAATTTCCTTTGTTATTTTGCAGAAGCCGGACTGAAATCTGTTAAATAAGAGTAGAAAAACAAGTCGGCTTGTGCGGGCGCACAACTTCTTCCTATTGGACTATTAACAGTCTGTAAAAAACTAAACTGTTGTCAGGTAGAAAATCCAGCATTTTAAGAATATCTATTTGGCATTTTTGAATTCCTGCCCATTTGCTATCTCCCAATTCCTTTTAAAGGAAAAAGTAAGATATTTTTACCATTTGATTTACATTGCCTGTAGAATACACTTTATCGTAGTTCTTTTGAAGGTCTTCCTTCAATGTTGACAATAAAGTTGAAAGTAATTTAGAAAGGTGCTTGGTGGAGCACATTTAAGAACCCGCTATATTAGTTAGAATGTTACATTCCCAATCTTTGTGCTCCGTAGGTTCGTAAACATTCGGACTCGTGTTTGAAGAAAAACAACTCATAATGCAGGTCAATTGATTACCAGTTGTCAAAGCTATATTTCCGTCCCAAACATCCCAATTGTTGTCCCATTGACCACATTATTTTCTAAATCATAAGAACAAACGAGATAGTCATTTTTTGTAAAAGATGTATGCCTACTGATAATTGAAAGTATTTTTTTTCCACGATGAGCGAAAGCGGAGGGATCATGTGATACAGTCAGTCATTACGTACATATCTACGTCTATAGTGGCCAAGCAAATCTTAGAGACCGTAAATGATAGAAAATTGAAACATCAGAGGAGAAAATATGGACAACTAGGGAATAGACCTAATGAAATTCAAATTCAAACCCGTTTTTCAAAATAATAGGCGAAAAACGATTTTTGCCATTTCCATGAAATGATAAAATATCCTTAACTATAGAAGTTAGGAATTTTAAAACTTACATCACATTGTACAATTCCTTCGCCAAGTAGACAGTGGGCATCTAATTTTCAGTCGCAGCTCTATGGGCATTGCTGTTAGGCGATCAAAAAATGACCAAAACGATGTCTAAGAAATCCTCCTACACTGTAGAAGATGGATAAAATTAAGTGAATTGTAAGACTTGAAAAGTTGTCTTGACCGAAGATTTCGGAATTTTGATTCTTTTCCCTGTGCTAAGGCCACAATCCCGATAAGTGAAATCTTAAGATATGTCAATAGCTGTTGAGATCCCCACCACTAAGTCATTTATTAGTATCTGTTATCAAAAAGTGATTTTGTGCTCATCCTCTGGAGTTGGCCCCACTACCTTTATTTTGAAAATTCAAATTTATCCCTAGGGTCGTACCCAACCCTTATTTTAAGATATTTCCCATAGTGCGGTTCCGATCCCGCCTAAAAGCATTTATATTCTTAGTCGTAATAAAAAAAAACAAGTTAAATTATCAACCATTAGGGTTTGTCCAGCCCTTTTTTTAAAAAATTATAATTTAACACTTAACTGTTGGGATCCTCATCCCTTAACAATATATATCTAGTTTCGTCTTAAAAAATGCAAGTTCAATGGTCACCCCTGAGGGGTCGGCACACAACCTTTTTCGAAAAATCTTATTTATCGCTAAAACTGTTGCGAATCCCAACCCTAAACATATATTTTCTTAGTCAGCATGAAAACGCAAATTTTGTTGTCAGCGCCCTTTATCTTGAAAATTATATAACCTAATGATATCAGATTTTAAAAAAATCAGTCATAGATAACATCAGTATGACTGTTGTAGTATGACTATATGGTATAATGATTATGTTGAAGTACGACTATATAGGGATTCGAATATGTGGGGAGCAGGGCGATGTGTAATCTCTGATTGCTACGCTGTGTTTATTTCATTTTTATATTCAAACATTAAAAATTATGTTTTCAACTTAATACTTATTGTAAAATTGCATACCATGATCTTTATTTGGTGTCTTTATTAAAGGAGGTTGTAAATGTGGAGTCATTTTTGGTCTGCTGTTACAGTATGAATTAGTAATTCCTGGATTGTTCGTGCTACTTGATTTAATATTTTGGACAATTATTTCTGAAATTAAAAAAGAACTTTTGACATTTTTGTATATAATACATTACATTGCAAAAAAAATTCCAGGATGGCTGTGTGCATTATTTTTTACATGTCGTTTATGAAAAATATTGGTTGTCACATGTAATAATGTAAATAAAAATATAATAAATACATATTGAATGAAATAATGCTTTATGAAATATTCAAAGAGCACCCAAGGTCAACAAGTTCTGACATTGGACATACAGCTTGATGAAAAACACCGTGTTATAAAAGATGTAGTCGACCAAAACCCCTTCGGCTATCGTTTTATGCATATCAGCTCTTTTGTTGAGGAAACTTATAGAAAAAAAGAAATTTGGTATGACTTCTTTAGACAGCCATCCAAAATGTGCAAATCTCAAGCTTCTACATATTGCCCCAGGCCTTGAATAATGGACCGATGTCAACACTTGACGGTTAACTAAAAAAGGTCCAAGAAATGAAATATCATAAATATATTTTTAAAAATATAAAACATCATCTTGATTTGCCAGACAACCTTAAATATTGTTAAATTATGATTAGAAAACGGACTTGCTTGAGCTTCTAGTGTAGAACAACATGTGTAGCGGAAACAAAGTGTTAAACCCGATATTTACCTGATAATTTTTTTTAGCAATAAATACTTACTTACTTTTAGATTTTAAGTAAGAGACTGTTTCCATCTTCGTTCTTCCTTCTATAACATTTGTTGTTCTTTCAGATTGTTTCGTACCTGTGCTTATAAGCATGTGGCTGCCATTTTGATTTTTGTTATTTTCTAGATAAAAAAATGAATACATTGAAATAAAATGCAAATAAGATTAGGACTGAAAGTATTATATAACAAAACTATACAGTAAGTCTTGAAGGGATTTGAACATTTGATGAAACATGATATATTTTAGAAGTTAAGAATAGATCAAGGTAGGATAGTTAAATCTTGTTTAGATTTTACACCTTCATACCAACAAACTAGATTCCATAAAATATCTGAAGTGATAACTTAAACCAGGAAGAAACGTATTTCTGTTTCAGCGGTTTTTTCCAATTGCCATATTGGACACCCCTATGCTTTCGGTTAGAAGCTGTTAGATATACACATTCTACGCTTGAGCTGCTGGAATGTTACTTATAATGGATGGAAAAATGACTTTTGGACAGTTGAAGTCGTCATGTTTGCTTTCGTTTTGTTTGTAACTTCCCACACTGTCTAATTTGAGAATAGAACATTCTATTTAGCAGATTTTGAAGTACAAATTTGTTACAGCGCACCAACCGTCAACTGCAATTGACATGTCAAATTATCAAATAACAGTAACGAGAATACATAATTATTTTGTCGGTTCTTATTTATTTATATTTACATAACTTTTCAATTTGCATAAATCTATCTTCTGACCTCTTTTTTAATGATGGTTTAAAGGCAAATTCCGATTTTTTAAAAATTTAACTTCTAGATACAGTTTAAAATTTTGTTGGTTAAATGAAATCTAAACATGGCAAAGCTGATTTGATATCTTCCCAATAGTTTACTAAAAATGAACTGGTTCTTCGTTAAATTTCTGAAAAAAAATAAGATATGATATGAAGTGCAAATATTTGATTTGCACTTGTAAATTAATGTTTAAATTAAAGTTTATGATTATCTCCTACAGCCGAAAGAACCTCAAAGATTTCTAATAATAAAATATGACACTGATAATGTTTTGGACTAAAATAAAAAAGTTGTTTTATAACATCTTAAAACGGTAAGAAAAAGAAATCATTGGATTGTTAATGTGTGCAGCTTAATATGCCATATAAAAAGATTTCGAGGCCAAAGGTCAAAGCCCCAAGCAACAATCCAAAAGCCTTTGCAATCTTTTGAACTTTGAAGACTTTGAGTAATATGGAAATTATATCTAAAGTGACAATCGTAACTCATGTTTTTCTCACATGGTTTTATTGTTTAGAAGCTAGAGGAAGGGGCATGTCGTTAAAGGAGTAGGTTCGGTATGGCACAATTTTGGCTCCAAAATTAAACAACCCGAGAGCTAAGATATATTGCACTTTTAACAAAATGTAATGTCATATTTAGTTGATTAAATCAGTTGTTTGTCAAAACATATTCCTGTCAGGATGTTGCAATAGTTCGAACTTGGTCTAAAATAGTGCATTGTAACACATTTGTTAAAAATTGCATCATTTTATCCAGTTTTTTGGTCCTGACAGTAGTGGCCACATCCATGTTCAGACCTAATGTTTTAACAAACTATGTATATTTGTTAGTTATATCATGTATATATATATTTTGAATGAACACGAATTTTAACGAAAACCGTATAAAATTCCACCAAAATAGTGAAATGTTTAATACGTTTTGAATAAAGCCCATGTTTATGAAGCTATGAGTTAGTACATGTGCACTTAAATGCAAAACAATGTCTGACTTTTTAAAAAGCAACAGCTGTAGTGGTCTTATGTTGATGTAGGGTATTTTGTGTCAATATTTGTAAATCCCTTAATTTTAGGGCCAAAAATGGGTCAAACCGAACCCATTCCTTTACAAGTCAATATTTCTAGACAAAAATACTATACCTTTTACACAAAACAAAAAAACATGCATTCGTTTATTGCCAAGTAAATTGCTACCAGTAAAAGTTAAGAAGTTATGGTAAGCATCGTATTTGACCAAAATTTCAGATTTGTATGATGTATTAAAATTCTGTTTAATACCCGTCTTCAAAATGTAGGAAAACCACCATTTCGGAGTTTTTTGTTCAAAATAAAGATGAGCGCATAAAACATCACTCAGGCAGATGTTAAAACTTACAATTGTACTTGATAGATTATGAATTGTACAAAGGTCTAGTTCTGATTCTTTTGTACATTTTAAGTAATTCTATGCGTAACCATTGTAGAACCAATAAACTAAAAAACGCAATAATACAATGAAAGGAATATTCTTAAAATGCTGGTCTTTCTGTCTGATAGAAAACATTTGAGTAGAATTTATGGAGTTTTTCAACAGACCGTTGGCATTCCAATCGTCACTAATCTTGCATCCCTAATAGGCTACTTGTTTGAACATCTCGACAATATATACCCCAACGAACTAGAAATCAAGGAGACCACAGATTCAACAAAACCTGCTTCATTCTTGATTTATTTCTCTAAGTTGACCAAGAAGGAAACTTGTTTCTAAGATTTAAGACAAATGGAATGACTTCAACTTTCCCTATGTAAACTTCCCATATTTAGACGGCAATATTCCTGATTTCCCTGCCACTGGACTTATGTTTCTTAGTTGATTCGGTACACTCGTGCATGTTCCAAGTAAACACATTTTCTATAGAGAGCATTGCTGTTGTCACATGAATTACTACAACAAGGATACGTCCAATCGAAGTTGAAAGCGTCCCTTTCGATTTGAATTTAAGGATTCCCCCGATGAGTTTTGCCTGGAAGACGAGGAATACTTACACCTGATGCCACTCCTGTTTTGTAAAGGAGTAGAGGATTTCTTTTTGTTTTCGTTTTATCTTTTAGTTTGTTTCAAATTTCTCTTGTCTCTTTTAACTATTCACTTTCGATTTGTCTACACTGGACTTAATCATGTTAATATTAATCGGTATCTAATATTAGTCATGTTTCAGTATTAGATTCTTTGACCAAAAACGTGACTTAAAGACCCTTGACCTTTGTTTGAAAAGTCTTGCTCATTACGTCAAAAAATTTTTGCATCCGTTTTTTTTCATTGATATGTAGGTAACCTCATATGCAGTTTTCTATATGATTAAAATACATGTTTACCAACGTTGTACAAGCATGCATAATTTTGATTTGCTATATGCGCATTTTAAGGAGTAATCCTTCATCAGTAGCATTGAACCAAAACATAGGAAGTATAACACAACAATATGCTGACAAATACTCAAAAGGAACGGAATCGTCTTCCCAAAATTGCTGGTGCAAGGACAAACTGTCGATGATAACATTTTAAAAGGGAAAACTAACCGTTTTGTCATCCAATGCACTATTGAAAGTAAAAAAAAGGTGGTCTTACAGAAATAAAGGAAGGAAGGATAGTTTTTTCTCACGGCTATGATACATTATTGATCAGTCCTGCATAGTTGTATCAAAGTCGTTTGGTTCACAAAATCAAAACCAAACAAACAAATTATAATATTAAGTCAAATTTACCGAAGACGCAAATCAATCCATTAGTTGTTTCAATAGTTCTATTGCAGAAATCAAAAGTTTTCCTTTCACATGTCGTATTGATAAAGTCATCGATTTATTTTCTACAATATGTCGAAATCGAATCGAATGCACTAAATATTTAGGATACATGTAACTATTTTTTATGTCTCCCTTTAAATAAAAATTTACAAGGTTGTTTGGCTACTAAGATTTCTAGATATGCAATTGAATCTACTATTATTGATCGTTATAGCTGTTACGAGTCGTCAAAACGTTTGATTTTCCCACCCTCTATACTACTATTCCACATTCAAAACTCAAAGAAAAATTAAAAGCCTTAGTTCACCTCTGTTTTGTTAAA
>JAULBM010345288.1:0-12392 GCA_032357055.1 Geukensia granosissima | reverse complement strand
TATATGACCATTTCTAAAAGCGAGTGAATGTTTTCAAATTTGGCGGAAAAATAATTTCCCTATACCCCCAGAAGAAAAACAATGAGTGCTTTCCGTTGGAAGGAAAGTCCGTAATTAAAACTTAATACTAGGAGTTGTTTTTGGTCACAAAAACATTTGTCTCCCCCCGAGTATGCACATATTTACTGTATGATGTCTTTTTTAAATATCATATGATAAAAATGGTATCCCATCAACGTATGAAGTTTCGTGAAAAATCGGCTGAGTATAGTTTCAGAGGAGTTGAGCTAACATGGTCATTTTTGGGTATAACTCCCATAAAAATAAGGGGATCCAAATTTGGAGGTAATATGCACAACTACATATGATGTCCTAACTGCAAACCAAGTTTTATGAAATTCGGATCAGTAGTTTAGGAGGAGTTGCGCTGACAAACTTTATGACGGACACCTGGACGCAGAACACACGGACAGGCCAAAAACAATACGTATTTGGAAGCTGAGCGGTTCAAAAGGATAAGAATTGGTGTTATTTTGAAATAAAGGATGACTGACGACGAACACAGGGTGATGACAAAGCTCACATGGCCTTTGTTTAATGCCAGGTGTGCTAAAAATTTCAAATTATACTAAAAATACTGAAAATAAGTGGTAAAAAAATAATCCTATTCGATAAGCCGTTTGGTAAAGTCCCGTTTTGCGTGATCACCATTTATTTATGATGTCATTAGCTCCCCCCAAAACGCGACGAGAACGCGACGAGAAAAAAGTCACGCGGAATCAAATCAATTGATGAAAACGCCTGTTTAATTCTTGGAATATTTAAACGACTTTTGGGTAAAATATATACCAAACTGTTCAGGAAAACAATTTAATAGAAAAAAGGGGGATGTGGAAAATTTTTGGAACAGATAAGCGTCCTCTTTCATATTTGTTTTTCATTCGGAGACCAGAAACAGATGCGGCGATCAATAGTTATTTTTCATTTTTAACAGAAGTTATTTAAATTAACAAATGATTTTTGAAATGCAGAAAGCCGAGGTTTTTTTCCAATTATTAATCAATTTATTATTATGACGTCATTCACAATAAGGCACAAGAGCGACCTGAAAGTTCAAAATATTTTGGAGACATCAGCAAAAAAATCACCGGAAGATGGCACAAGTGTCAGGTGATGAAATTTCGTAAAATATTTTTTTCTAAAGAAAATGTAAATATGTCATTTTTCTAAATAACCATCGTGTATCCAGTATTAAAAATAATTTCCGAATCATACTAATTTCAAAGAAATCACTTTTTATATTTGTCGCGGAATGTTGTCACATTTCGAAAAATTTCAAGATCACGGAACACTTCAATATCTAATTCGGGTATTTCACGCTTAAAAAATAAATGACGCTTAAAATAGAAAAAAAAACTTAAAACAAAAAAATATGACGTTTGTTTCAACTTTTAAAATTCTATTAATGTAAATTTCATGAACTGAGTCTATCACTTTTTACTAATTTTTTGAAAAATCCCTTAAGAGAATCTCCACTATTCTAATAAAATACAATGTACGAAAGCTTTTGTATATTTCGGAATTTGTATACATGCTCCTAGATTTTCTCCACTCATTAGGAAAATTTGAAAATTTTGTCGTTTTCCATTATAATTATTTTTAATTTTATTTTTCCCATGACATGTTATCAGCCATCAGTCACGGTTTCCAAGATAATCCGACAACAAGCAGAAATGGTACGTATGACCTTGACCGTAGACTTTTGACCTTGACATATTTGAATGTTGAATGTACCATGATAGTAGTTCTAAGATGTTTGGTGAATGTACCATGTCTCTAGGACTTACGGTTTCCAAGAAAATCTGGTTAACGGAAAGTGTCGGTTTTCAAAAGGAAACAACCCTAAAAAATCTTAATCGTATCATTTTGACCTAAATGTAACAAAGTTATGTCATAAGATTCTGAACATTTTCCACATTATACTTGATCTGCTATCTCTAACGGTTTCTGAGTTGGACTGATAACAAGGTTTTTAAGTGTTGGGTGAGATAACTCTGTAAAAAACAGTGTTCAGTAAAAAAAGTGTCGACTGGAAACCTTAACATTCAACCGATACATCATACCAAGTATGAAGTGGTACGTCGTGAAATAAAAATCTGTGAAACAAATCAAAAGGGCGGGAAAAAGAAAACAGAATAATAATAATCAGAACAATAAATAAAGGTCTTTTCACCGGAAATTGGAAAGACTTAATTAAGAAAAAAAAAAACACTATAATGTAGGTGAAGTTAAACTTCCGCTGTATACCGAATATAATGGTGTAAATAAAGTGATGGACAGAAAATAAACTGTTTCGACAAAAGAGGATATTTGTTTTTAAGGAAATTAACGGCTTAATGAAAAGGTGAAGTTATTCTGATCGATAGAAATGTCAGTTTTTGATGTTGAAGTTTACCACTGTTTAATAGATATGGCAAATTTTGATATGCCATATAGGCTATGTAAGTAATTACATTCATAAGTAGCATCTGATTAAAACCAAATAAAATCTGAGATCCATATATGGTTAGATAAATAACTCACATCAATAATTAAAGAAAAGATACAAAACTGGGACACCATTTAAGTTTAACGCAAAATTCGCCGTATATCAAATGGAATTCGAAGATACCAAAGGGGCAGACATAAATCGCCAAGTCGGAAGACAGACAAGACCATGGCCAACAAAATGAAACGAGAGACAAACATAGAACACACAACACTACACTGATAACCAAAGCTGGAGTAACACGAACCTTACAAAAACCAGGGTGAGTTCAGGTGCTACGTAAGGGTAAGCAACTCCTGCTCCACTAGTGGCACCCGTCGTGTTACTCGGTAGTCAAAGCCGGTGTATAGTCACAATCGATGTTAGTCACAACCGGTATAGGAACGGATTTGTATTCATGATAAAGAACTTTATTTAGGACCTTTAGGATTCTTCCAGATAAAACTATAAATTTATAGCAATAAAATGTTCAAAGAAGAAGATTTAATACTTGTTGAACTAATTGTTTTACAGAAATAAAGCTAAGAAAGGGAAATCTGGACTGCTAAAAACTACACCGCCTGGAGCGTAAAAGGTTCCCAAAATAACGTGTACCGTGTAAATCGTGTGCGTGTAACGTGTGAATCGTGTGCGTGTAACGTGTGAATCGTGTGCGTGTAACGTGCGGATCATGTGCGTGTGGTTTGCGTGTAATGTATCGTGTATCGTGTGGTCCAAATCGTGCATCGTAAAACGTGTATCTGTATCTCCATCCTTAGGTTTTCTGCCAATCAAGGCACACCTCCAAACTCGTCGGAGTAAAAAAATCCACCAGTTGAATTTTAAAAAACACTCATCCTCCCGGTTAAAACAGTGACTTATATTAAAACGGATAAAACCACTGCCAAAGCACTTTTTACAGTTAAAACTGTCATCGGACTATGTACATAACTTTAGCTTTCCAATGAATAAGATGTCTGGTATCACTAAAAAGCTGATATTTATTTTGGACTCATGAGTACCGAAACCTGAAACCACCACCTTTGAGTTCTCAGCAAAATTTTCTGTCTAATAATGTTTCAATCAAGTTCACATAACTGACAGATCTACAGTCAATATCGTCCTCTTACTGTAATTCCAAGTATTCCGTACCGTTTTGTATGAAGTCGATAACACAAGCATCTACAAAGCGGTTCAAGCTGGTTAGAAATGTCTAATATAATTTTTTTTGCAGACAGTTGCATACAGTAGTAAAATGGGTTTACGACAAGTGTGAGCAAATCTATGTTAGCTACAATTTTATGCTTAGGGAATAGCTGACTACATATTTCAATAATTCGTGAAATCAGTTCTAACACAGTCCAGTTTTTCACATGTTAACAGAAAATGACTCAGAGTTTCTTCACTACATTTACAAAGTAAACAGGTGGAATCTTGTGACACATTGTTAAAGCCAGATCGTCTAGACTGTAATATGTAACTTCCACTGAATATCTTAAGGCGAATAGGTAATCTCAAAATTTCTTTCATATTAACACTATTGGTTGAAGCAATAGGATGACATTTCCCGATGCGAAACATTTCTCCTATATATTCAAGGGAACTATATAACTTACTTTCATCTGATATCTTTTTAATCCAGTATCCGTTTATTTTCTCATTAATAAGATGTTTCCATATTCCTTTAGTAATTTTACTATTTGTCAGATACGTATATGGATCACCAATGTCATATTTGTAAAAGATGGACTTGACCTCTATGAACCAGCTGTTACTTTTCATTCCTTTAATTTCAAGTTGTCTTTCGGCTATTTTCCATTCTGTAGTATCGGGGCCTGATCTGCATATGTTGCCAAATAAACTTAAGACTTTTTTGTGTATTTCAGCCTCAATTGGAAGTATTCCAGCAATTATGTAGACAACTGGATCTGCAGTATTTATTGGTAATGACAGTACTTGTTTGATTATTTTCTTATATTGTTTATCCAAATAGTCCAAATTTTTTCCTTTTGGTATTAACACTTCTAATCCATATAATAAAATTGGAAATACGAATGTGCGAAGTAAGCTAATAGCTGTAATCGGATCCAAACCATTCTCTCCGTGTAGTCCAGTATGCATCAAACTGTATAATGATCTCCTAGCTTTTTTGAGATTTTCTTCTATAGTGACATATGTTGAGTTAGTTGAATCCCTTTGAATACCTATATGTGATGTTCTACTTACTACTGGCATAGCTATAGAATTCATTGTCCATTCATAATTATTGTATGCAATTTTGTTATTAGTCTTCAACGGCAAGATGACGCTTTTTTCTGGTTGTAATACGTAACCTTCTCTCCTACTATAATAATAAGCAATATTCACAAGAGCTTGTATGTCTAGAGGATCATTGCTTATTAACGCTATATCATCCGCACAGGTGGGGGCACAGCAATTAATGGAGCCGATTTTTCCTCCTAAATTTGATTCTTGCAGGATATCTAATAGTTGGTTAACGTATACTTTGTATAAGTCAGCGCTTAAAGTTCCTCCTTGCCGGACTCCTTGTTCAATTGAAAACGCGTCAGATGTTTTACATTTCCATTTTATTTTACTGGTCGCATCTTTATAGAGCTGATCAATCATTGATATGTTTTGTTCAGAAAGACCCATGTGAAATAATTTTCTGATAAGGTTGTTGTGTCGTACAACGTCGAAAAATGACTTAGCATCTAACATTCCAAATATAGTAGGTTTTTTAAATCTTTATTTTCTCTTTCAAATTCTTCCAACATTAAAGAGGAAATTAGTGGAGCTGTATTCTCTGTAAAACCCCGTTGTAACGGGTTTTGCACTTCATTTATCCTTGGATTTACTCTTAGCTTTAAGATAGTTTCAATTAGCTTGGAAACTGTCGGAGTAATAGTTATGCCTCTGTAATTTTTAGAATTTAAAATATCTCCTTTATTTTTGAAAATTGGAGTAAGAGTGCCAACTTTGAATTTGATAAATAACACTGTCTAAAAGATGCATTTATGATGTTGAGTAAGGTTTCATGAAGAGTGTTTTCGCCATATAGTAAACATTCTGCAGAGATACCATATATGTCGGCTGATTTGTTCCTATTTAATTTTTGAATGGCAAGTTCAAGTTCTTGTAGTGAGACAGTTTTGTGAACGTATTCATCTTGACAGATTTTAATAATTTGTTGATATTCAAAGTCAACCAGTTTAAAGTAGCTTTGATCAAAATTTGTTGAGTCCGATTTCTTTGCTAATTGTCCAAAGTGTATTTTCCATCCTTCTATAATGCCATCGCCACTAAATACTGTATCCCCAACATTAAGCACATCAATGAATCTATTCATTTTTCCTCCCTGTTGATTTATTAGTGAGTAAAAAAGCTTCTTATCCATAGTTTTTGCTTCCATAAGTTTTTCTCTTTCGTTGATTCTTCGTTGTGCGATTTCTATCCTACATATTTTTCTCAATTCGTAAGTTATCAGTTTTTTATTCATTATATGTATGTTAGAGGGATCATGTGGTTTGCCATTATTCTTCCATTCTTAGTAAGCTGATTTTTTCGCCTTTATTGCTTCCAATATTTCGTTTGTCATGATTTTTAATTTTGGTCTCTTCTTTTTGGTTTTTCTAGGAGGAGCGATAGCCTCAATAGATTTTTTGATCACAGAGTTGACTTCCATAATTGCATCATCAATGTTGACATTTTCATTAAATACTAGTTCCAATGTTTCGAGTTGAGACTTCAGTGTATGCTTATATTTCTCCTATCATCTTTGTTCCAATCTAAATTATGAGGAATACGAGGATGTTCAGAAGATGACGCTTTAGAGTGACAATTTGTTAGGAATGTGAGAATTTTATATCAGCAATTATAGGATAATGATCAGAAACGCTACTGGTACTGTCTAATCTTCGAACACTCAATATGGTTTCCTTATCACTTTCAGGAAATAGAATAAAGTCTATTGATGAACAGTCTATACCACTAGTATTTATGAAAGTCTTTCCAACATCTAAAGTATTCATATCAAAATCTTTCATAAAATCTAAGATGTATTTGTTTCGTGTGGTTTTTGAAACTTGAAGTAAATTCTCATTGAAGTCACCGCCGATTATAACTTTATGAGACGATCTAAAAGTCAGCATTATATCGTGTACGTAGGATATCTACACATTTTTGAAATTCAGGTAAACTATTCGGTGAACTTTTACATGGCATATAAATTGATATTAACAATAGATTGTTCACAGTTCCTTTTATCTCCACACTGGATCCTTTCATTCATCATGTTTGGTCATCACGATTTCTGACATGTTTAAGCGCTTAAAGGCTTGAAGCCTTTTGTCATATAGATAATCATACTGACATGCGCTAAGATAACTGTGAGAAAAGCATTTTGTTTGAATGAGAAATATATCGTTGATGAAAAAAAATCTCACATCTCAATGAATATTTGCTGGAGAAAAAGTTATACAGCAAGTAAACGTAAAAGACAACCAACAGACTTTCAGTAGACAAATTATAAAAAGGTCGAATAACATTCTTCGATTTTTGGAAAAAGGTTTATTTTGCAGAAAATAATCGATTTATCTTTACGTATGCTCCGTTTGTAGGTCCTCCGTGTCATATCCGGAACATCCTCTAAAAATTATATTCTTATCATAGGATATGATTTAGAGTGATTTGTAACCGTGTCCATCCCCAAATTTCCACATAGAAATTCAAGCTCAGTTATTCAGTAACTCGATGTCACAGCATCAGGTACCGCAGTTCTTATTGGGAACTATCTTCCTTCATTGTTTTATAAAGTTATTCTAATTTCTTCATGAAAATAGCCTTTAAACTTAAAAAAATATTATAATTAAATTCAAGATCATTTACCCATGACAACCTATGATTTTATGGTACCTGTTTCAGGATCTAGTGTCAGTTTAACTGGAGAGATGGATGCACAGACTGTGGTATTGTTTCACGGTTTGCTTTGCATACATTGTCTTAAGCATATGTAGTTTGTAATCTTCTAGGAAGCATGCGTTTAGATAATAAGAAAATTAATAGATATGATTTACTGTTTTATTTAAAACAACAGAAAATGACTTAACAATAGAAGTATATCACAATATATAACAATATCTAGCAGATTTAAAAACTTTATGACATTCTTCCCATGAACTGTATACATATAAGTCTTAAGCAACTTCGCTGTAACCTTAATTTGATTGGACATCAACCTCTGTGAAATCCCACAAGGAAGGTTACAAAACACTGTTGACTTTTTACAATTATAATTATAAGATTTTTTTCACAATTATCTGTTTTGCTCAAGTTGCACCTTCAAATACAATAAATATTCCTTCTAAGTCTATTGCTTAGCGACCATGCTAGTGGTCCAATAACAGCCATTACCACATCACTTAACCTTATTGGGATAACAATTTAACTAATTTGCTGTTTTGATTTCAGTTTATAAAGATCATGAATTATATATAATAGCTTTAGGTATTTCGTATTCCAAAGTTTGATTATGATTTTTTTTAAATTTCAATTTTTCCCTTTAATTGTCATTGCTTTTCTGGTTCGAGAAACATGTGTGTTATGTCCTCTTACAACAGATATTAGTGCTTAAAGTCTCACAATAAAAAAATTCTCACTTTCCGTCCCCCCCCCCCAGTACTGACATTGTGAGCACCAAAACCGGCATTCTAATATTACCAATACAACAATTAGATTATACTGCTTCATTGCAAAAATATACTGAAAATCCAGAAAAACAAAATAAAATAAAACAATGTTTTATGGCCCTTAACATTGCTTATTATTTTTTCCATTGAAGACCGAAGGATGATTCTGCCATATTTTTGTTGAAATCGACCCCAACCCAGTAATATTTGAGAAATTTTAGAACGGAAATATTTTGGCCAAAAGGGACTTTCCATGCTTTAATTACTGATACAAGTACAAAAAATTCCTAAACTAGGAACAGTTTTGCTACTCATTTCCAAAACCCACATATAATTGGACAGGTACATAACTGTCTTCCATTAATTTTGTTGATATTGACCAGTATTATTTTTTACTTTAGAAGATAGACCTGATTGAAGAGAGATATCAGTGATATGTTCAAAATATTCGATTCCATTTATGATTTCGAAGCATTCGAATAGAAGCATACATTAGATTTATGTAAACAGTTAATAAAAACGTTTTAATGATTTGTACGAGTTAAGTCCCTTAAACCTCCTTAAATCTAGATGTACAGTATAAATCCTGGGAATGAGAAGAATACATGACACACTCTATCTGATGGCTCTATATCCACCAGCAATACAGGAGGCACATAAAAAACTTAAAGCTTGAAATCCTAAATTTGATTTGTTCAACTATCTTTGATGTGATCAGAAGAAATTTGCTTGGTTAATCGCTCTACAATTTCGCTAATATTTTGTTCCTTTTGTTCCACAGCGCCATCTACAGATTTAGGTGATAAATCTTCTTGAATACCCAGTGTTTTCTGTTGGGTGAATGTCTTGTACGGTTTTCTTGCAAGGGGGTCTATTTTCTGCACCAGTGTTATATTTGGTGGAGGGTTGGCCCAAGGCTGTTCTTCACCTGAAATCAGATGGTTATAGATTATATGTCTAGAACGGCCAATTAAGCTTTTAGATATAACACATTAGATGATTTGTTATTTGATAAAATACGTTTTTTAAAAGATCTGTCCATTAACATTTGGTAGATAAAAAACCGTAGTATGAAAACACTCAAATAATATCTAACATAATTCTTGGCCTCTTACATTATAATGTTATATTGCATAAGCGTATGAATCAAATGACCAAAAGACATTAGAAAGATGGAAAATGTTTCAATAAGCTTAATAACTATTGTCTACCTTAGTTTGAAGTTTGTAACTGATGAGATCTAATGAAACTTAAAATTAAATTAAGACTTACCTGATCCAAATACGAGAAACACAAGCCCAGCAAATACAAATAATGCTATAGTTACGTAGAATATATCATCCCAGCCACTGAGTGTCTAAAATTAAAATTATAATGAGTCAGTTACCATTCACCTGTACTTTATTGAGTTCGGAAGTGGCAGTTGTACACCCCAAATAGCTTTTGTTGAAAGTCTGCACGTTCGTTTAACATAAAATATAGGTAAACTGTTTGAAAAATTTTGAAATTCTGTTCAGAATTCCAACTATTACTTACTAAAATCAAAATGAAAAGTGTCCATGTGCATAAATGTTTTTCACCTTTTATTGCTTATTAAATAATCATAGTTTTCAATGAAAAATAAGGAAACTTAAAATCTTCTGCAAACTGTAAAAGTACTTCAAAATATATCAAATTATAATACTGTAATTACCCTGTCTTTGGTAAATTCTCCGGTAACCATGGGAACTGCAATAGCGCCCAAAGTTCCAAAAGCAGAAGTTACACTGACGAGAACGCCTGCGTATCTGGTCGAGAGATCATAGTGATTAATCTGCCAACCTGTGGAGAAAAAAATATTAAAATAAAAAGAAAATCTTCAAACAGTAAAAAAATCGGATGAAACTGGAAAGCTTTATTCAAAACTGTTGAAAAGTTCGAGATTTAATACCAAACATCACATCAATGACTTGATATTCGTTGAGCTTAGAAGGAGCATTCACAAATCAACATTTTTAATTTGACATGTTGTTGAAATCAACAGCATGTTTTAAATGTTGATGGACTTTATTGATTAATGATCATACCTGATTATTTGTCATGTTTATTTGTCATTTTTGGGGTAAAATTTTTTTTTAAATCTCGTAAACTGTAATTAAAAAAATGAGATCAATTAAAAAAATTGCAAGTGTTCGTTGCTTTTATTTTCTGTAAAAATTTCAAATAAAAGCAGTTGACCATTATATGTAATGAAAATTACATACAGATACACAGTTTGTTTTTTCGTTGAGTGTAAAGGAAGTCAGTGAACATCTCTTAAAGCATTTCAATGTTAAACATAATTGTAGATCCTATTCAAAGATGGAATTTTATCAATTAAAGCCACAATCGGGTAATGTGGTCTGCAGACAGGTATGATAACGTCTTCTCAGCTTATATATACAACGTTTTCAAATCTGCAGAAGACTTTCTGCTTTAACTTTTCCAAAAGAGGCAGGAGCCAAAACTGTGTAGCAAAAATGCTTATGGATAGGCAAAAAATTTGAAAAAAGACAAAACAACAATATCCGCAAAGCAAAAGCCAAGTGCCATCTACTGATACCTGCAAACACCAAACAAGATAAATGTCAGTTAAATAGAATTTCTAGAGTCTAAAACTATGGCTTCATCTTATTTCCTATCATTCTTTGGTGTATTTAAATAATATATTTTATTTAATAACATAGAGTGCTATATATGCAGCATCATGGATTACTCTGTAATATTTAAACAAATTAGAGCTATTTCTATTACAAATAAAAAAGTTTTAAGTAAAAAACTGTACAATATAACTAAAAACTCACCTGATATAGAAATGGCAAATGAACCCGAGGCTATTGAAAGCACCAGTATGGCGACCACGCCACTTTCACAATATGTCAGAATGAAAAAACATAAAGCCACCATACCAAAACCTAAAGACAAAGATCTTATAAATATATACATGTTTATTTACCAGGTGAATACGACAGAATCAAATTTTAAAACAAATGATTAATTACTTTTTAGTTGGAATAGTGATCAACGGCTACCAAAGGCAACATTTTTATCTTTGAAACGAATGAAATTTACCACATAAAAGCAATTAGAATACCTTACCTATACCAGTTAATATTTTTCTGACTACAGTGGTTGAACATCGTACAAGCAAACAATCGGCGATATAACCACTACCAAAAGCTGTGATAACTTTTACTATGTGTGGGATAGATGAGTATGTTCCTGACTGAAAAATCAAAATATTCTGGCTTTGAAGTTACTGAAGTATAATTAGCGTACGCATATTTGACGGAGAACAAATAGTAAACGTAAATTCTGGCATGTGCTATCAAATATTTAATCTATAGTCGACAGAAAAAATAAGGTAATAATAAACAAATATGGAATGGGGCTTAATGTCAAGCTGTAGTTTTATTTTAAGTTAAGAAACACCTTTTTAATCGTTATGTCGGAAGACAGACAATACCATGGCCAACAAAATAAAACGAAAGACAAACATAGACCAAACGACACTACACTGAAAACCAAAGCTGGAGTAACACAAACCCTACAAAAACCAGGATGAGTTCAGGTGCTCCGAAAGGGTAAGCAACTCCTGCTCCACTAGTGGTATCCGTCGTGTTACACAGTAGTCAAAGCCGGTGTATAGTCACAATCGATGTTAGTCATAACCGGTATAGGAACGGATTTGTTTTCATGACAGTGGGAAGACATCCATGGTCATTTGTGAAATGGATATTTCGTACCGGTCAACCAAATTATGATGGCGCCCAAAAACTACCGGAGTGATGAATATAATCTGTCACTGAGAAACACTAGGGTCTGTAGCTTTCTGGTCAGCTGCAACCCTCTATCAATAAAATCCTTGTAGGTAGCACAAGCCCTAGAGTAGCGCATCAATTGAGAAATATTCACTCCATTTGCAGGTGCGACTGGAATGTTGCTAGACATGAACGAAAACTTTACTATCGGAAAATCAAAGCCATCTCTCTCGTCGTTAGGTTTTATTCTAATCCAACCTTACTGTCAATTTCTAGGTGTAAGTCTAGTTAAGAAGCAGACCTTTCTGTTTCTGAAGTATCCTTGATTTCAAGTTCAATGAGATAGATGAGGTCAACATAGTCACCAAATTTAGAGTTATTCAGTGAAAGGACATCATC
>JAULBM010345277.1:0-12392 GCA_032357055.1 Geukensia granosissima | reverse complement strand
TGGACTTAGAAATTTTTTCACTCCTTGTCAGGTCAATGCGTTGTTCGCCACTCCTCCTACATGATTTACAGACACCTAAAGGATAATGCGGGGGGTATAGATAGTGAGCTGTGCTCTTAGCATAAATGTCTATTTTTCGGGGTGTATGCACATATTCGGACAGAACATCAGTTTCTAGTTTACAATTTTTGTTTGAATTGTTGTTTTACGAATTTATATTTCTATATTTGGGAAGTCGACAAATAGAAAATAGGAAATATCAACTTTTTGTACAGAAGTAAACTGTAAAATGATATAATATGTTTTTTTAAAGAAGGTCTTGTATATTTTTTACACCACGGCCTTCCGTTCATACAAAATGATTGTGTATCATTTTCATTTCTAATTTTGATGTACAAGAAATCAGATTATCGCATCGCACCGTGTATATACAACTGGATTAATGGACCAAAGAAATAAAATGAAAATGCTTTTAGACAGGCTATCAAATGATTTTGCTATTTTGTGAAAAATTATAATTACATTTTTAACTTGATGGGACGTTTTAAAAATCAAATCTGTTTGTCAGATGATTTTGAGGGTAGTATTTACGACATTGTTTGGTAAATTCATAGACCTATATTCATTGATATCGATTAATCTAGCATCTGCAATTCATTTACGGATCTAATGTTTGTTTTGGTGTGGCGTGTGTTGTATCAGCTATTAATAAAGATAAATTTATTTATATATATAAATACCATATGTTTGCATACTGATGTAGCTTATTACACATATGAGACTGTTTTCCTTTATTAAAATTGATTAAAACTATGATTGAATTACTAAGTGGTTTAGTGACCATCACATTTGAAGCTAAAGACGAATAAGGCTATTTAAGGGTTTATATGACTGACCGAGAACATATAGTGTTTATGGAATCTTTAGTAACCAATTTCTAGACTGGTTTTACACTATAAAAACCTTTAAAAAGCTATTTTATTCGAATACTAGGTATTTGGAAAAACCAATTAAAAAGAGGTTTAATTGAAAACAACAAAAATACTTTTAATACACATCTTGAATTCTATTGTCGAAAACGGGAATTCTCTTTGATCTGAAGGTGTTCTAAGTGGATCATTTAAAATACTATCATTATTTTTGCATTTTTACGGCATTACAAGCTGAAATTGTATTAGACCTGTTTGAAGCTATATTAGCCTTGTTAACCTATGGTTATAAATGGGCAATTTTGAATGTATTTAATATCAATTTTTTTAACAAATGTCATGTCTTAAATATTCGGTATTTTTATTGTCTGTTTTCGTATTGGCTTTTATACAGATTCCAACCAAATCTGGCCAGGGATCAATATAGAACAAAGAAGGCAACAGCAAATTCATAACATGATAGTTTGAGAATTTACCATTCAAAACTGTATAAGTACATGCTCTGAAATGACTATAAATGACGTGATTTATATCAAACATGGCTATTTTAGAGTATATAAAAAATTGAATCACTTTAAGAGGACTACTGTTTCCTGGGCGGAGATGCTTAGTGCCTTTTCATTCTCTAGTCACAGGGATGGTTTCCAGGATTAGACCCACAGGGCTGATCTATGGCGATCCCCGGTTGGTGGAAAGGGGGAGCCTTTTCGTTAGGGGGTTTGACTATAATGCAGAAAGCCTGGATGCGGACCATGGTGTGTGACGTGTGTGGAAAATCCGACTCTCCATGCACGTTAAAGATCCTTTTTTAGATTCGAAAAGAGAAGGCTATGCCGCTACAAAAGGTTAAATTTTTTGTCCCTACAAACCCTCATTTTTCCAGTGGCAGTCAAAAGCCTTGTCCTGTTGTGTCCCACCCCACCCCAATTTTCGATTTTCTTGATAAATGTTGAACTTGATCTCGTCCTGAATATGCAAGAAATATTACGGAATTTTTGTCAGAAAGACACAATCCACATCTTTTCTGGGTTGTGCACTACATACTTCCTCGTTAAGCTGTTGTCTTGGTCCACTAGATTTCCGTAGGACCCGAAACAAATTTATGAAAAAAATAGTGGCATTCATTTCTGTCTGATTGTTGACAAAATAAAAAATCAACGATTGTAAATGCCTTAGTTTACATTTGAATTTTGGTGCCTTTTACAGCTTCCGTTATGGTATGGACTCTGACCCATTATTGAAACCGTAATGGAACCTGTCGAAAATATATTTCGACCGTTCTTTGGTGGATTGTTGTCTCATGGACAAGCATTCCATATCACATTTTCATTATTTTATTGAATGTGTGGTTTAATGATGCAGATTTTCGGAAAATTGAAAAAAAATAATTTGAAAGTAAGTTTGAAGACAGACATATACAGCTTCCGACACATTTGCTATCAATATAAGGAAATGCATTTAAAGAATTGTTGCTTTACTTCAGATCTTGACTACGTCTTTAATGTTCGTTTATTGGAAACTGATTTTGACAATGAAAAAAGTCCTTGTTAAGTTTTAAATATCGAATAAAAATTTTATATCCAAAAGTTGATGTTCTTTGAATAATGTTTAATAAATCGGGAATTGTCGTCATTGGGATTCTCAAGTTTACAGAAACAAAACAAATGAATATTCAGCAAATAAATAAAATCTGCAATAGCTTTACATAATCGTAAGAAAAAAATATTAATATAAAAATAGGAGATTTGGCATGATTGTCCATGAGAAAGCCATCCAACAAATGACAGTAGAATTTAAACTTCTACAGGTCCCATTACGGCCTTCAACAATGAACCAGAATCCATACCATAACGAAACTGTAAGAGGTCCTGAAATACAAAATGTGAAACTATACCTAAAACACAATCGATCTAATCTATTGAAAAAATGTGTACAAATAACAATAAATGACTAATTAAATAACGACAGCCTCTGGACTACATGTACAAGTTGTTGTGACAAAATATTCGAAGATACTAAAGGGGCAGGTAAAAATTCGGTAAGTTAGAAGAAAGACAAGACCGTGGCCAACAAAAGAAACGAAAGGCAAACACAGTACGCACAACATTACACTGAAAACTAAGGCTATAATAACATGAACCCAACAAAAATTAGGATGAGTTCAGGTGCTCCGAAATGGTTAGCAACAACTCCTAATCTACTAGTGGCTACCTTCATGTTACTCGGTAGACAAAGTCGGTGCAAAATCGCAATCGCTATTAGACGCAAACCGGTATGCGAACGGATTTGTTGTCGCGACATTGTCATTAGTGAAATGGATATTTCGTAAAATGGTGTAAAAGTGCTTATTAATAACGATCTTTTAAAATTTCATAAGATATTATTCAATAATTTTCTTCATTTCAACAACACGACAAGCCATATTTGATTATTTCAACAAGAACGTAACATTTTCTGTAAAAATCCATAATTTTTGGAATTGTTTCGTTCAAAATAGATATGATCGCACAAAACATCATAAAGATATGTTAACTAAACATTTTTACCTGATATGCCTGTCATTGTGCAAAGATTGGTCCCTGATGATTTATATTAAAATCATCAAAAATAAATATTGCATCAAATGAAGTATTCTAATTAATAATTGTTTTCATAATGAAAGCATCCCAAAATTCTACATATTTATTAAGCATTGGTAATCTGTATTTTAAAGCAATTTCTATGTACCATGTTTAAGAGAAAGGATATGAAATATGTGCCAGAAAGACACAATTCACATCCATAATTTTTCGTTAAGCTTTTGCCTTAAGTTCACTAGATTGAATTCAGAGAGACTTCACTAGATTTAATTCCAAGGTACAAAACGAAACAAGTTCTTAAAAATATAGTGCCTTGCATTTCTATCTTTTTTTCTCAAATATGGACAAAATAAAAAAACAACGATTGTATATGCCTAAATTTCACTGCGTACGAAGCGCTTTTTTTAGATTAACCTTCATCAGGTACGTTCAGGACTAAATATTGGAATACAGGCAATTACGTACAGTGCACTTAAGAGACGACCCTACCGTTCTACAGACATTTTGTTGTACATGTGTGTAAGACTGATCAGATCAAGTAATTTCATACTGAATAAAATTTAACAATGTTGGAAACATGCGACCGTTTTAATCAAAAACCGTTAAATTTTCTATTTATTAATCTGCAAACGATATAAAATAATAAATATTTGCTATTTTTTTTATTTTGAACCAATTTCACAAAAAAATGTGCCTACATGACCCATTGAATATTTGTTATAAACATACGTTAAATGTGGATTATGTCTTTCTGGCATACATTCCATATTTTTTCATTTATGTCTCCTTCACTTTGATCTAACTGTCAACAGCAAAAGTTAACATATTTTAATGTTGAACTTCAATTTATATTCAGATTTGGTAGAATTCTTTTGGTGAACACTGAAATCGAGATGTAGTCGTCCAAAATGATATATTATGAGACGTTAAATATGCAAAACGCATTTATGGTGCAACTGTCGCTTTCAATTTAAGTTAACAAAAAATACCTGCAAATATTATTTCAAGCATTCCTGTAAACATTCTAACTATGGAAGTATGGACATCTCAGAGAACCGTTTAAGATCCCAATAAAAACAAAACCTGAGAAAGTAAAAAATGCAGCAGAAGAGTTTAGACAGGAACCAATGTCCATTGACTTTCTGTGTATACGTGTTGTAGGTGATGCTAGAGATTTTGACTTTAAATAAGATCCGCTCAAGGTTGACCTGGAAAATAAAATATTCTGACCTAATATTAAGACCCACATAGGACGGTCGGGATATAAAAATTGGCCGTTCGGTTTCTCCGCCTGCAAATAAAACCGCTGCTAAAGAGGAGTCAATTGGTTGGAAAAGACGCAATTAATACTCGACCTCCCCATGAGAAGCCGGGGTAAAGAAAAAGGCTACTCGGTTTCTCAGCCAGGAGTAGAATGACCCCTAAAGGGATGTCCGTTTGTTGGGCGGGATGTATAAATTCTCAACCAATGTCATTCGGTGATATAAAACAGGCGGTCCCGTGTTTGGAGAATGCCATGGTTTCAGCACGTTAAAAAAGTTCTTACAGCTTGTAATGAGTGGTCGTTGGTGGCTATCTGCGAAGAGTTAATAGACCGCCCCTAACCAAAGAGTCCCAATTTTGCTTCCTGTGGCTAGTCAACTCCTCGGACCTGATCCCCAGTCCCCACATTTTTGATAACTTGTTATCGTCCAGAGTATGCATGAAATATTTGCCACTGGACGTTAAGCAACAGCCACTCAATCAATCAACCAAAAAGTAAAAACAATCAAAATAACGAAACCTAAATTAGTCCCAAAATTAAAATTTTAATTTACGTGGACCGTAACACCTGCTAACTGGAATGGTGAAGGTAATCAATGACCACTATCACAAGTTAAAATTCAATTTTCGGACATTTAAATTTTAACTTTGGTATGTTTCCATGTTGTTGCCAAGCAAATGTTTGAGAAAATTAATGTTTTTGAAAAAATGTTGAATGTTGCATTTTGGGGGGGGGAGATTATATCAAAGTTGAACATCTCATACATTTATCAAATGTCAATTTTAATTGTAAAATTAAATCAGTAAATTTGATTAACATATTCGTCATGGTAGCAATTCATGTTTATGTTGCGGTAGCTGGTGATGCCTGTGATAGTCTTCTTTACTTAAGTATATCTGCCTGTCGGCGGGTGGTGCTTAACAAATTACGATCATGAGTCTTGTTGCACGATTTAACATCATAAAGGGTAAAAATATCCTTAAAAACTCTATGAGTCTTATATAAATATTGTTATGAAAATATGCCCAGCTTCAACGTTCGTTTGTCATTTTAGTGTGTTCATTATTCACAAAAAGTTGGATTTAACTTGACTAGTTATTCTATGATCCAGGGGTGGAATGTTTCCAAGAATTGAAGTATTAATGCTTTCACAGTCCTCGTACAGTTGTTCTGGTATGGTTATCTGATTGCTAACCATTTCATTAACAGCTTTCTCATCAACTTCTGATCCCTAGAAGTACAAAGGGTTATTTGACATCAATGTAGGGTTTATTTATTTTTTCTATCAAAAGATACCGCTTTGGTCTATGACTCTTGATATATTTTGTCGTGTGCAATTATCATCCTTTTTTGTTTCTTTTTTTTGAAAGAAAGTAAGTTTTTTCCCTGTCAATATACCATTGTCTAAAATCTTATAAAAATCCGAATTTGGCTTCAACTATAATAATGTCTAATACAGAACTATTATTATATAACAGGATTGAAATTGGAAACGTTTTATTATTGTCTACGAGAGAGCTATAAAAAAAACTTTAAAATATAAAACGACCAAACATCTTAAGGTAACAGAAAAATTCACAAAGGCTTGCAATAAATGGCCCACAAATTAAAACGTGAGGCAATTTAAGTGTTACAATTGTCAACCAATTAAAATTTTCAGTGTAAAGCTAGTGGCAGAAAATTATTAAAAAAACACCATTACACTACCGGTCCTTAGCTTAGAAAAAGGACTCAAAAATCATCTGTGGTGTTTGTATGTTTGCAAGCTCACAACCCTCCCTTAAAATAAGACCGTGGTCTAACCTAAATAAGGTTATTAAGTTTTGTTTTAATTAAATATAGAATTTTATTTTACCGGAAAAATCAGTTATTTACTTCTTTGGCTGGTAATAATTGTTTTTCCTACGTTAAACTAGATAATGGGATAACATGTTGACCTTTTGTAATCTAGATAGTAATGTCGTTATTCTTTTTTTCTCAATTGTAAAGATATTATTTCTAAGGTGTGAAAAATGATAAATCTTTATTTTTCAAGATCGGCAATCTTTTAATAGCTTATTTGCCATTATAGCAAACGGCTTTATTTTAATATTATTCATTTCACAAATGACAATGGATATTTTCCCACTGTCGTGACAACATCCGTTCCTTTACCGGTTGTGACTAACGCCAATTGCGACTATACTTTGTCTACTGATTAACGTGACGGTTGCCACTAGTTTAGAGGAGTTGCTTACTCTTCCAGAGCAACTGAACTCACACTGGTTTTTGTAGAGTTGGAATTACTTAAGCTTTACTTTTTAGTGAAGTGTTGGTAGTATTTTGTTTGTCTTTCGTTTCGTTTTCGTTTTGTCTGCCTTATGATATAACGATTTCTGTCTGCCCCTTGGGTATCTCAAAATTCTTTCATTCAAGACGTGCTACGTCAAGAGCGAAAGAAAAGACTATTTGCGCGTCGCCAACGTAAACTTTTTTTTAATCTTCATATCTTTATGAAATTCGCTCATGAGGACAAACCTAGAGCCCTGATAGTAATTGTTACAGAAATAAACAAGTAAGTAATAAGCCAGTTGATTTCGACCTTGTCTTTATGGTACATTATTTAGTTAACGTTAATGAAATTTGTGACATTTTTGACATTCAATTCATTTTCGCAACAACTGTTACATCATCATACATGAAGTTATAGAGCTTGTTGCGTATATGTCAGTTTGCTACTTTTTCTTTGGTCTTGATGGATGGATGAGCTTGAAATATTTCCCACATTGTTTCACACTATAGTTCATTTCTCCAAAACATTATTACCATAAATTTTT
Organism: Geukensia granosissima; assembly: GCA_032357055.1. NCBI lineage: Eukaryota > Metazoa > Mollusca > Bivalvia > Mytilida > Mytilidae > Geukensia > Geukensia granosissima. Next base: position 4,804 of record JAULBM010345277.1, on the reverse strand, counting down.
CCTGTAATTTGTCCTTAGTGTACAAATGTTTGTCTTCTATGATTCATATAAATGGAATTAAAGATACCAAAGGGGCAGACAGAAATCGTTAAGTCGGAAGACAGAAAAGACCATGACCAAAAAACTTACCAGATTTTTACGAACTCGGGTTAACTTTATTGATTAAGTCTTTTTCTCAGTAATCAAACAAGATAAGTCAACAATATTTGGTGTGAAAATTCGTTCTTAGTTCTATGTGTTAATGTACATGTATTATAGTTCATATGTCCTTGACCTCAGTCAAGCGACTATATCTAGACTTTTAAACTAACGTCTGTTTTAGGTACCTGTCGTGTATTATGAATAGCTTTACATTTTGTATTTCGGGGTCTTTTACAACTCCGTTATGGTTATGGACTGATTCATTGTTAAAGGCTGTAACGGGACCTGCAGAAGTTAAGATTCGACTGTCAGTTGGCGGATAGCTGTCTCATGGAAAATCATGTCACATCTCTTATTTTTATAAATATGATATGCCAACAATATTTGGCATTCTTATCTGCTCTTATATGCACATGTAAGTCCGCCATATGTCTGGTATTTGTACTCATTTTTTTAATCCCCCCTTCTTTTTTATGGCGACTGGAGCATCGATTTTTTAACTTTGTCCTCCGTATATACGTACGTACTTACGTCCGTACATTCATCAATTTTCGTCAAATATTTCGGTTTGTGTATTTTTGATTGATATCAAATTTTGCGCGAGCCATTTTCACTACTTTATTCTAAATAGTTTGGATCAAACCTTATTAAACTTCACTAAGAATAATCTCATTTTCAACTTAAATTATACGTAATAATATCACCTAGAAGTCATCTTCATGCGTGTAACTTTATAGCGATTATTGACAAGTTGTTATGCTGAGATCAGTTCTCAACACCTTACACCTATCACGATAAGCTAACACCGTTTGAGGTGCTTATGAGTACATAGTTCGTCATCTGTTCTTGAAAAAGCAAGTTTACTTATATTGTATAAAATTGTATAAAATACGCTAAACACGTGTGTCTATTAAATAATCAGCATTAGAATCTAAGCATAGGAAATCTAACACCAAAACCCAGAAAAGAAGTACAGGTAATAAATATATATATTCAACAATCGAAATAGAAAGCCAATTCCAACGGTTCAAAGTTTTAAGTTCAATGCAAGAAACCAAACCTTCGTAAAGTCCTGAAGATTTGGTCATTCACCTTTAGTTCACACTAGATTTCCGTGGTGAACGAAACAAGTTCTTAAAAATAGTATCTTACATTTTTTTCTTGTATCAAACAGATTGTAAACAAAACATAAAAACAACGATTGAAAATGCCTTTATTAGATTGCGTTCATTGCGCTTTTCTGGATTAACCTTCATTCGAGACCAAATTCTAGTTCTGTCTAGTCAGATTGGGTGAATTTTTGTACATATAACAGAACATTTATAACAAAGAAAAACCTATGACCACATTTCCTAACTTGGGACATCTGAGACATGTGGCGAGGTTTAACAATTTTATTGGGATCTCAAACCTCCCCTTACCAGTGATCAAAGGAAAAAATCAACGAAAAGATAAGCAGTAAAAACTATAAAAATCAAGCATTTTTTTGAACATTCATTCAAGTCAGGACCATTGCGGTTACCAACTTTCCGGTGGTGTGATACCTATTTTGCCATATGTCTTATGGACTTTGATTTGTTCGGTAATTGTGTTATATACTTTATTTAAGAGCAATATCATTTTACGCATACAAGTGTTATTTATTTTGTGCGTTTTCACATGCAATGGTATTCCATCGATGTTGAAGGCCTTGTGAGACCTCCATGTTTGTAAAGTGTTTCTCTCGAAGTGTGGTCTCTCAGACATTTACCCCATACCTTTTTATTTTCATATTAACATATAATCAATGTCTTGTTTGCTCTTTGGTGAGTTTCTCATTCTGGTGCTCTGATATGATACTGTTTTTGCAAGTAATTGCCAGGTAGACTTTTTGCCTTGCGTCAGTTCACATTAGTTTGTAACAAAATAAAAGTGCGAACTATTTCAGTGCCCACATTTGTTTGACATGTTTATTTGAAATCATTTTTACGGAATAAATAAGTCATCGTTATATGATTAAAGTAAAAAGAAAATGAATGTTTAATATTAGATATATGTACATTACACTCGGTATATACGTGGATTTATACAATAGCACAACGATGACAAATCACTTTGAATAAATTAAACGACAAACCTTCTTTGCCGGTGTACAACTTTCAATACTTTATATAAAGGTTTTGCCTAATAAACCTAATAAAGCTGTTATATGAACAATGTCCGTTTTATACTTACATTATAAAATATATTACCTGTTTAAGGGCCATCGTGATGTGTGTAACTTTGCATAAATTCGATACAATGGCCAACAAGATAACACTCCCTACGATAACTCCGATAACAGAAGCAATCACTATAAACCAAACATCTAAAGACAGAAATGTAGCAATTCTTACCGGTAGTTTATATGAAAAAATAAATTTTGCTAAACTGTACAACAATGCAAAACGTCACATAGGAGTTTACGACCAATTGTATTATTAATATATTAATTCATTAAATTATGGCGGCATCTTTCATCTCTTTTACTTAGATACATAATTATAGTTATTTTATTGGAACTGCATTCAGTCAACTTTTATCCAATTGAAGAATTTCTAATCTATATTTAAATTAATTAATTCGCGTGATCTCAAGCGAGTTGGAATAAGTCATGTCTTGTTTATTTTGTTTAATATTTGCATCGTGAAAAAATTTCATACAAAAAGAGTTTATTACGTTGATAAAGATGCTGAAAATTCCATATTCCATGTTGAACTCATTTTGACAATGAAGAGCATATTCAAAAGTGCCTAGGAAAAGCGAACACATGTTTTTTATGCCATAGATATTGGTAAAATTTTGCCAAGTTCTTTAACAGCTATTGACAAGTTCGTACAATTTCCAGGGCTCAAATATGCTTCTCATTAGCTCACGGGTGTAAGATAAACGAAAGCGAACGAAAACCGAAGGGCCAGACAAAAGGGGAAAATCGACAGACACGGCAAGCTTGAGAACATTAACAAGACGAAACATGCGACAGTGTTCATATAAAACAAAAAAGAAACATTAAACTATAAACAATGCAGATGATAGGAAACTAGGGGTAAATTCAAGCTTACCAGAAGGTTTAGCAATTCGTTTTTACATAGGCCCGTGGCATGTTCCCTTTTTTAATCCGCTATTAACGGAGGAGGTTGTTTCATGAGATGACAACCTTCAGATAGAGGAAGTGAACAGACAGTTTAATATTTTTACTTTTATTAATTTTTTGGTATTTTACGAATAGGAAATTATCAGTCCTCATCTGTGACACAGATATTCAAAATCGGCCGACAAGATTGTCAAACTTAAAATATCTGAAGTAACGAGTTCAACTTGTCTGAACAGTTTATGTGTCAACGACCCGTATCATCAAAAGACTATTAACATCTATTTTTTTAAATCAGGTTGTTAATTTCAGACGAGAGGAAATTCGATCCATTCCTATTCTAATTCCGCTTTAGTGGCCACTTGATTTACCGATCCGCAAGAAAAACACAACCTTTGTAAAATACCATTTAATGACAATTTAAACAATAAATCTCCTCAATCGACTTATTATATATATAATTAGTTTAAGACTAAAACAAATGTTTAATGTTTTTCTTAGGAAGCGATGCAAAACCAAGTCTAAGTCAAAACTTATATAGAAAACCAGCCTAAGATGACTAACACCAAGTATCCCAATTAACATGGCATGTTTTGACAAGAAGGAACTTGAACAAATCAGTGTATCAGGAAACATTTTGCCCAGTTGTGGCTGCCGTCTTGAGTTTCCGTTCGGCATTAAACAGTATATAAAAATACAAAATTACCAATGTTGAATAAATATGGAAAATTTAGGTATGCCATATGTTCTTTTCAAGGAGTTACCTCTCAACAGTAGCATTTAAACCGAAACATAGGAAGTTAAATATCCAAATATAGCAAAAGTAGCACTCAAATCCAAACAAATCGAGGCCAAATCCGACGACAGGGACAACTTCTAAGTGCATTACTTTTCGAGGCCTTTCCGTATTTTCAGTGTTATAAAATTTAAGCAAATGCAACAATTTAAAAAAAAAATTCATAAATTGTTCGATATAAATATCACAGAGCAGAGAGGGTTTTGAGAGCAAACTGTTTTCCAGGGAAAAACATTGTCAACCGTTGCTTTAGTTTTCAGTGTAGTTTTCTCTGTACTATATCTGTCTTTCCTTTCGTTTGTTGACCATGGTATCGTCTGTACTCTGACTATATGATTTCTCTCTGTCCCTTTAGTATCTTCGAATTCTATTAGATATGGGACTTTTATGCAATATTTTTGTGTGAAAATGACGATTTATTCAATGTTTTATTTGCAGGGGCACAAAGTGTATTATAAATTATTTAAGTTTCTGCACAATCCTGGAATCAGAATGAGATATACCGATATCTGTGTTGTTCAATACGAATATCAGCTATTTTTACATAAATGATAAAATTTTCATAGTCTTTTTGCATGTGGTATTTATAGTTAATCATATCTATGTATAGGTTTTTGATAACGTCACAATATATCAATTCCAAATAATAAGGCAATTTTCAAGTCCTTTATTGAAAAAGGCTTTCTCTAATTTTTATGAAGTTTTCACACTTCCCAACCAGTGTGAGAAAAAATCGATTATCAACGAGTTGTTCTAAG
>JAULBM010345266.1:0-12393 GCA_032357055.1 Geukensia granosissima | reverse complement strand
CTGTAGAAGTTAAAATTCTACTGTCACTTGGTGGGTGGCTGTCTCGTGGACAATCATGCCACATCTCCTATTTTTGTATTTCACTGCTTTATCAATTTGACAATCCGACTTAATTTGATCAACTATGTTGTTAAATGCATTAGCTTCTAGAATGGTAATATCCTGGAGATAAAGCTAATTCATATTTGAATCAGATCTTGTATTTATTTAACAGCATGTTTACAACCACTCGTTTTTATACAGCACTATTGACTTAATTGCGTGTTTTAACCTAGTCATTTTTCCTATAGTACTTTTAATCGATGACAGTTCGTTTTTCAGTCAACATTATTTCTCCATGCATTGACAACAAAGATAAACCTTCTTTGTAATAATTGTTTCGTAATAGGATATTCCTGATATTGTATTTTGAAATAAATTGACATATTTGATTTGAGAGCAATTCAAAAAAGTTAATTCAAAGTAGCTGGTCATATGAAAAAAGCATAAAAAATTTCTATGAATACATTATAGGTAGCTTAAAGTCAATAATTTTTTTTTATCTTTGTATTGCAAATTAAAAACACAGACTGCACGTTGTCTTTTCATTTCCCTTTATGCAAGACAGGCAACGAAAAATGAAAGTTGTTGAACCATTTGTCTAACGGACTCTCCCCCTAATTCAACTAAATCAACACGAAACTAAACAGCGAATTAAACGTATTTTCGCAGATATCATTTTAGGTCATTCCATTTTGATTGGAATTTTGTTTCATATAAGAATACGTATGCTATCAAAAGTACAATGATATACGTGTTAAAAATGTAAGCAAATTGTGCAGAAAAGGCCAGAAAAGCAGGAATTTGTCTTATGCCATACGAAAAATTGTATTTGAAATAATAGACCCGAATCAAGTTTGGCATATTTCAGAACGATTCGAAGAAATTTTTATATGCATTAGCATAATTTGAAATACCAAAACATGTTTTTTTAAATGAAGTCATAAGTAAGATTTTTTTATTCACACGACAAAATCCCAAGCAGTATATTTTGTTCTCCAATCTCGTTAGTAGTCTTTATATACTATATATGTTTTAAATTTTCAGGTAATAAATTTACTCTTTTATATCTTCTATTACAACAAGACGGATATTCAAGAAGCATACAATCATATTTAATGATATGCATAACAAACATAAATTAAAAGAAATTCAAATTAAGTTATAGAAAAGCAGGCGTAATGGTAGAAGCAAAATAAAATGTGATAATATTAAAAGTTAAATACTATCGGTCAAATAAGTATACATTGAAAATAATAACACCTAAAAAAGCAACATTATCCACTGGATTGGAGGTTCCTGTCTTCAGACAGGTACATAACGTATGTGGCGGGGTAACACATTTGTGTGAGTACTCAATCCGCTCCTTAACTGAGAAAGTGTTTTGGCAAAACGACATGAAAACTAACTGAACAACGAATTGCATAAGATTTGGCTTTTTTGTCGTTACAGACAAAAACAATTAAGACAAGATACAGTAAGATGTTCCAACTTAGAAAAAGTACGGGACAAGGAAACACAATTGTATTCAAAATTTGGAATATCTCTCTTGTAATTATTGTCATCCGGGCAATTTTCAGAGTCAGAACGTTGGTAGTACTAAGAAGCTGTTCCAAAAAGTTGTCATAGTCATTGTAAATGAACCGAAGCGCAATTACGAAACTTTTTTAGATGAAAAAATTGTCCTTTACATATTTTGTATATATATTGTTAATGTGAATATATTTTTAATTGCGATGTTTTTCCGCTGTATTATGTTTGTTTTTTTATTTTTGCAATAAACAGTGTTTTGTGTGTATGCATATATTTACTATAATATTCTTTGCCTTAAAAAGTTAGTATTATCAATAGCCATTAATCATAATCCAGTAATAAAAAACATAAATGTATCAACTTGTTCCCCAAATAGTATTTTTTACACCTTTTATATATCCAGGTTAATATGATTTTTGTATATGTCTTATATAATATGCGTAATTTCAAAATATGTTTTCAGTAGTATAAATGATAACAAATATTTGTTACTTTATTGACAGTGCTTGCAAAATCGATAAAAGGTGTTTTTTTGTGTATTGTATCAATGTAATAAAACCTAAAACGTTAATATTCGGATATAAAATTAAGGCGTCGACATCGTTAAAAACTTTAACGCCATTTTGAATTTGTCCACGGCCATGAATGAGGATGTTTAAATGATTCATTGTTTTTGTTATCGCGTCATTGTTCATTTTTTGGGGATTAATATCTTAATGTTAACTGTATATATCGTTTCTGGGTCTTAGCAGGAATGGTTGTTTACTATTATATATCTTTCTGTTTTCTTAATAGATAATTAGTATATTTATTATGATCTTGTTTTTTCTCGCCCGATTTGCAGTTATGCTGAAACTTTGTCCTGTTAAAAAATAAAATATTCTATTACACTTTCAACAAATCATGCAGTATTGTCAAGACAGATGACAAGTACACCATGTACTTGAAATGATTTTTTTATTTAATGTCCAGCGGCAACTATTGAAAGACATAATATGTCGTTACAAATTTGTAGTAAGGTATCGATGTTGTTATCAAATCACTGTGTTATTTTTTATGTTATTTGACCTCTCTAAGATATACGACATTCATTTGAGGGGCCTAGGTGGCCGAGCGGTCTTGATTTAAACTTACCTGTTCAGATCAATGAAGTCAATCACCTGCACGGCGTGAGTTCTCGTCTGACTTTTTACCATACAAAAACGGGTTGAGTTAAACTCGCATCGCACGTGATAAGGTTTGTTAGTTGCCTGCTCAAGGATTGTGGTTCTCTCCGGGTACTCCGGCTTCCTCCACCAGTCAGACTGACGGCTACGATATGACTGAAATATTGTTGAAGGTGGCGTTAAACCCCAAACAAACAAACAAACAAACAACATTCATTGTAATGAATTCAGAGTAGTAACATTTACTAATACCTAGAGCTTATCAGCGACATAAACAACATTCATTCAAGAACACTGATTGTTATATTGTAGTGAACGACAACCAGTCATTCCGCGTTATCACAGATTAAAAGAAGCACATACTGGTTTAACAGTCTTCATATTAAGATCAAGATGGGGTTTGTATCGGCGAAATCAGAAATGTAAACAAAAAACGAGTATGACAGTAAAACGTATAAAGTGCATATTTTACGGAAATAAAGCTCAAAGTAAAGAAATTTTCTTAATTCGTTAAACAGCATAATTACAAAAAACAAAGATTTCGTACTTCAATGGCTTATGAATGCAAGGACACGAACTCTTATATTTTCGAAAATATTTGGAGAACTGCTCATCTCTTTTGTCGGTAAAATGCAACCACTTTCTATCTTCATGAACCATTTCTTGAAATATTAATTGATTGTTAACGTTTAGCTGCACGTTTTACATGCATAATCACCACAAGAACAAGTAATCAAACAAAAAATTCATTATTGAGTGATTCAGAGGAATTTTCTACCCTTAGAAAGTCAAATTGCGTCTAGTTTTGGATAGCAGGAAATTTAGCCTAGTAGCGACAAACTGACGAACCACTAATTAACAGAAGGCTCAAATGGATCCTTAACGTGCCAATATCGTGGCATTCACCTTTCAAGGGGGACGGCGGTAACGTCCCTCTCCGAACTTGGTTGAAAATTTATATTTCAGTGGTATCTGGATAGGGTAGAGTTTTCTGTCCAATAATATAAAATATAGACGTGTTATTAAAGAATGTTTTACATAAATTTGCTGCAATTGCTAAAATTCTAAAAGACTGAAAATACGGAAAGGCCTTGAAAAGTAATGCACTTAGTAGTGGTCCTTGCCGTCGGATTTGGCTTCCCATTTCGATTTGTTTGGATTTGAGTGCATCTTTCGCTATATTTGAATCTTTGACTTCCTTTGTTTCGGTTCTAATGCTACTGATGAGAGGTCACTCCTTTAAATTTACATATATCATACCTAAATTTTCCATATTTCTTTAACATTGGTAATTTTGTATAGTATAATAATAATAATAATAATAATAAGAAGAAGAAGAAGAAGAAGAAACAGCAGAAACAATATGTCTCCAACCTTCGTTTTGGAGACATAAAAATAATCGAAAACAACAACGATGACATAATTATTTGTTTTTGTATTTTGAAATAGCTTGATACAGACTACATTTTTTATCGCGACACGGAAACATTATCCCAAATTACCTAATATGGAACTGTTTCCTAATAATAGAAAATATATGGAGCTTTCCTAATGATAAGGACCGCCTCGGCGGCGGCGGTATAATGGTTAGCATGTTTGCATATAGTGCGGAAGGTCGTGGGCTCGATCCGCGGCGGGTTTAAACCAAATACAGTAAAATAATATTGGCTGCTTCTGCTCTAAGCATGCTGCATTTAGGAATAAGGGCAAAGACTGGTCGTCTCAGAGTCAGAAATATGTTTAGGTAAATGCATCATATGCACGTCTTCCTGAGGACAGTTGCTTTTGTGAGCAAGCACGATAGAATGAGGCTCCTCGTGTCGGTCTAGTACAAAGCAGGGTTCATTTCATTATCGTAATCATTAATATGCTCCCCTGAAAATGCAAAAAAAATTTTGCCGCTGGACGTTTAGCAACATTCAATCAGTCAATCGACCTAGTGAGCATACTTACTTTCTACTCCACCAATTTCGTCGTCTACAAAAAATGGTGCCATAATTTCCATCTCCTGTCTGGCTACTCCTTTAAAAACAGCTGCAACAATTAGAGAGAACAGAATAACCTGTGAATATAAAAAAAACAGTTTTATAGCATATATCATGTATATATTTTACATGATATTTTGAAGCTTGTTCCCTCATGTGTGATATGCACAGTTTATATAGTACATAGATAAAAAGCTGATAAATTGTCAGTTTACACCACTTTCAGGAATTCAAATGCCATGTATTGAACATGTATTGGTTGCTATATATCTCGGAATTAAAAGATAGACGTATCATCAGATTGGAGCAAACATTTGGGAAACAATTCAAGGGAAATAAGTTTTTCATTATAATCCAATAATAGATATTTTTTCTGGAACACCAGGCATATATATACGTTATAGGCATTATCATCTTATGTGCCATTTTCGTAAGCAGTGTAATTTAGGAATTTTCTATCGTTGTTTTTATTTTGTCTACAATCTGTTTGTTAAAAGAAAGAAATGCAATCCCACTTCCCACACCAAAAATCTAGTTAACAAAATACAACAGCTTAACGAGAAATTACGCAGCTCACAATCCAGAAAAGATTTGGACTGTGTCTTTCTGGCATATATTCCACTTTATTTCATTTTAAAAATTACCGGTCCAAAGGTTTCGTAAACAATTCAAACTGAATATGCTTTTCATTAAAAATCAAATACAAGTTGTTTTCTAAAACGTCAAGCATTATCGCCAATGAGCAATTGTTCCGATCTAACAGTAACTTATTTTACAAAAGAAATGGTTTGATGATTATGGTCAATTTTTTCAATTTTGTCATTACCTTGAATGAATCAACGAACAACATTCCGTTGGTTGTTCCAAACAGGATAGACAACATCCAGTCTGTGGATACCTCAGAACCCCACTGAATACTGTAAAGTGTTGTGAAGAACGTTCCAGATGCCAAAGCACCAGCTGCAAGTCCATATCCAACAAAGACAGCGAACCAAGGAAATATTCCTCTGTCCTTATCAAGGCTGTCAACGCTAAGTGTATCTTTCATATTTTGTTTAAAACGTCGATTTCTAAAGATAAACCCCATTACAAAACCAACCGGAAATGCCATGATTGAAGTTACAAGACCAACGTACACCTGTTTGTAGGTTATTTTTACTGGTCCAATTGTGATACCGTGTAGATGCTCGTTATCCCCCGCTCGGAAAAACATGGCGCTAGCTAAAAAAGTCATTGACATCATTGCTGCAACACAATATAATCGCTGAACACGTGAAAATCTACTAAAACTTGGTCTCCCGAATAAAGATAGTAGTAGGTGCTCGTCAAAGAGTCGAAATCTTGTTATGCTTGTAAATAAAGTATTGCCGTCTTTGAATTCATCTTGAGCGCAATAAAGCTGTCTGTATCTTTTACCATCACCTTTATTTTCTGATAACCAGTCATTACATAGGAAAACATATCTGTAACAAATGAATAATGTGAACAAAACAATATAAACAAAATGTCCACAAATATAAAGAAAATATTTACTAAAGGGTTCTCTGACGGAACGACCAATATTCATGGAGACTCTGACAAACAGCTGTGACGATAATATGTTACAAAACGAACATAAACAGCATACTCCATGTAATATGTAGACTACGTATGAAGATCAGCATCATTTTACGTATACATATTTAATTTATTAGGGACGATTTAGAAATTTTTCCAGAAGTGGTATTCATCATTTGTCATTTGTCATTACCTTGATTGAAGCTGGAGACCTCTAAATTTGTAAATGCCTTTGTATTCCTCGTAGCTGGAGTGTGTTGTCGCCGATATTTATCCCTTAATTCTAATTTTCATAAATTTAAAAATTCATTTTTGTATTTTCTACAAAATATTTGTCTCGGCAATTAGGATCAAAAGAATAATGATGTTGAATTGTTTAACCCATGTTAAATTTGTAGTAATTCATTAATCGTGATAAGGAACTTTGCACCATTGTACTTATTTGCATAATACAAAATTACCAATGTTAAATAAATATGGAACAATTAGGTATGGTATATGTACAATTTTAAGGAGTAACCTCTCATTAGTAGCATTAGAACTGAAACACAGGAAGTCAAAGATTCAAATATAGCAAACAAAGCACTCACATCCAAACAAATCGGAAAAGGAATCCAAATTCGACTGCAAGGACATCTACTTAGTGCTTTACTTTTCGAGGCCTTTCCGTATTTTCAGTATTTTAAAATTTAATCAAATGCAACAAATTTGTGTAAAACATTGTATGATAAATTTGATAAAAGTCTGAAAAAAGCAGCGGCTTTTGAATAAAGAACAAACGGAAAAGTTAAATGATAGCCAAATTCTTATGTAAAAAAACCTAAAACAAACTAAACAACAAAATCAGAAAATATGATTTTTCCTAAAGGAGCGGCCGATACGATAAGACCAATATCTGAGCCCAAGTTTTAAATTTGTGACACAAGAATAAGGTGTTGTAATCATACCGAGTACTTAGGGGGTTTTTGTTAAAAATAGACAAAAATGAACGACCACTACCTAAACTTTTGGTCTTGATAGATCTTTAAATGTGTAAAATTCAATTTTGTTGTTGTATCAAAATATGTACCAAATATTATATATGTTATATAAGTTTACGTCTTTGTATTTTCACATTAAGGCACTTTCAATGGGTCTTTGGTTCGATCCCCGACCAAGACAATCCAAATACATACAAATATATATATATATATATATATATATATGATATTTGTTGCTTCTTCGCTAAGGTGGCAGGATTAAGAAAACTGGTCATCTAGAGTCAGTCCAATGAAGAATACCCATGCGAGAGATCAAAAGCGCAAAGTCCAAAGAAACAAGAAAAATTTGAAACCAACTAAAAGATAAAACGAAAACAAAATGAACAAAAGCTTGGAACTCCTTTACAAAAACAGGAGTGGGATCAGAATAGTGTCTAGGTAATGGTGCATGTTAAGCAACAAAACGACACCTAAAATAAGTGCGAGTTCAGGTTTCCACAGGTTATTAATCAGAACAACCAAAGACGGAAACTAAAGAATGAAATATGAAGAAAAAATGACGCAAGTCATATGTTATGTCGACATGAGAATATGTTATACGTATATTTCTCGGATTTTCCCAGTGACGATGAGAATTTTGTCCAGGTGTACTTACGTTTCTCCGATTTTCCCAGTGCTGATGAGAATTTTGTCCAGGAACAAGTTATTACTCTCTCCATCATTATCGTGCCATATTTTAATTTCAGTCAGAGGACCTAAGTCTACGTCAGTTTTCAAAAGGAAATTTGAGCATCTCCAGCGAAGAAGATTCCTAAACTACAAGAACAGACAAGTGGATTTACATTAAAGAGTTTTATTATCTTACAGCCTTTCTTTTCACTACTATAAACGACAACATTAAAGCATGAAAATTAAAAAATTCGAAAGCAAACAATAAGTTGTAAATATTCAAACAAAAAGTGCAAGATGGAATAAGCTAATCGTAAAGAAAATCAAAACAAAAAATGGTCTGAAAATACATTTTATTATAAAATTTAAAGCAAAGGGTATACTGAATGAATGTATTAACTGTGATATTTGTCATAAGTCGCCCAATGTAAGCAATAATAAATAATAACAAATAATAGTTTAATCTTCGCATGTCTAAGTAGCTATCAGCAGAAAAATCATATAAATCCTGGTTTAACAATGTTAAATAAATATGGTGAATTTTGATGTATAATACGTACGTTACAAGACGAAACATCACAAAAGTTTCATTAGAAAGATTCAAACAATAAATAAATTGATTCTGACGTCTTTGAAAAGATATTGGTTTCTGTGGATTATTTCATTATACTGTTTGAGCAAAAAGGATAATTATGCCACTGTTTGCAGCGTTTGGCATAATGTATCAATCGTCTGTTTCGTCATACATACAATACATCTACATTGCCGCGAGGCTTCACCGAGCGATTTTACCCGTTTCGCAGAGAGTACAAAATAATTTGATATTTTCAAGCAATGTTCATATATTGTGTTTATGCTGCAATTCTTAAAAGTTAAATTAATGGACGATTTTTCAATCTAAAATTGTTGAATCGTTTCACCATTTTTACATTTTTTAAGAACGTGATTGGGGACATCAGTCCAAGTTTCCAAATGGAATGTTCCGGCTCGCTTATAATGCGTTGGGATAATATGAGAAAATATTATGCCTCTATACGAATATCACTTTGCTTAATTCGTATACTTGGTATAAAAACGCTTGATTGAATGATAAAGTATAATATGTATATATGCTTAAAATCAGATGGAGTACATTTTTGGACAATTCAACATGATGATTTCAATATATGGAGAAAATGTTTATTTATGTTACAAGGAACTGACGAAAGAAATGACGTTAAGTTTTTTATTTGGTCAAAGAAAGACAACTCGTCTTACGCACAACATGATTTATTAATGCTTTTTGCTGGATTATTAAATGTAACTGTCTAAAAGATACGTTGAATAAGGATGCCGAAATCAGTATCCCAGAAGTATTCGTAGTTCATTTCATACATGAGCAAGTAGCCTGGAATTATATGTTTATTTTCATTGTCTATATAAGTTATCTTACCAAACCAGCTTTATCAACAAGAGGCCGGCACATGGTTTCCCCGTACCATCCTTTCAGTATGATGAAAGGTATAGCTGATAACCTAAAACTTGACCAAAAACCAGTGTGCACTGAGATGTAATATGAATATGCTGCAGTGTCAATGTTATCTGCTAATGGTTTGTACTGCCACTAAAAGAAAAAATAAATATATTTAACAAAATGAAAGACATTATTCAGTTCTGAAGAATACTTGAAAAGCACAAAACACCATTTTCTTAGTTCATCTCAAAAACAGACAATATATCTGATGTGTAAAACATGTAGTGTGGACAATATACTTCACTTCTAGTATAGGACAGAATAACAAAAACCATCAAAGTGATAAATGATATGACATGATACATTGATGCCCCTTTTACCTACGGGACATGGTAATTCAGCATAATTAGTGCATTATAAATTCAGCAGAATGCGTGATGTTTAATTATAGAATCAAAAAGTCGTAGAAGGAAGTTTTTTGTTATTCAATAGTTCGCATTTGTTTTACAGCACTAATCAAAAATATAATTTTATATTACCGTTCTCATGTAACTGTATAATTTTCGTGAATTTAAAAGATTTAATGCAAAAATTAAAATTAATCTTTATCAGTATCTGACTGTCCTTCTTGAGAGGTATAAATTCCCGAGAGAATGGTAGTATTTGACTGCTTTCTTGTGAGAATATAATTCTCATTAAAGACTGACCATATTAAAGAAAGACAAGTTTAAATAACAATGAAAAACGAATGAGCATAATTATTACTCATAATGTTTGTGTGATAACGAGGTCAAGGCTAATACATGTATCAAAAAACACACAAAGAGTTTTTAGTTCGAAATTTGTTAACTTTATGGGTTGCAAGTTCTTGTTTTTGTTTTTAGGCTTTCTGCGGTATAAAATTGGTCAGATAGTCTTTTTGAAACGGTACAATCAATTTATATTCGAAAATGATGCATTTTTAAATCATGTTTTTAACCAGAAATGTATAATTTGTTAACATATATGTAAATAATTATTAGAAAGAGTGTTGTTGTTCTCTGCGGTATATAATTGTTCAAATAGTATTTTTGAAACGGTACAATCAATTTATATTCGAAATTTATGCTCTTTATAATTATGTTTTTAACCAGAAATGTATAATCATTTTACATTTATATATATATATAATTATTAGAAAGAGTGTTGTTGTTCTCCTGGATTATGCATTTCAATATTTTTTATAATTATTATAAAAGGAGTTGCTTACCCTTCCGGAGCACCTGAACTCACCCTGGTTTTTGTAGGATGCGTGTTACTCCAGCTTTAGTTTTCAGTGTAGTGTTGTGTGTTCTATGTTTGTCTTTCGTTTCATTTTGTTGGTCATTGTCTTGTCTGTCCTCGACTTAACGATTTCTGTCTGCCCCTTTGGTATCTTCGAATTCCTGTATGCTCTTATTCATTTTTGGATACTGAACTGCATGATGGAAAGATACAGTTTACATCTTTTCAACACTGATAATTCTTTTATTCTTAGTCTCTATCAAATTGTTTCATCCATTTAGTCTTTTCACAAAATTATTGTAATATAGAAGGGATGCTCCTTGCGCGCCTGCATGTATTCCTTGTTTTCCAATATTTGGTCTCGAGCGTACCTGATAATAATTCTTAATCCATTAAAAGCGCTTCGTACACAGTTTAAATCGTTTTTCTTTTTTTGTCTACAGTCTGTTTGATAAAAGACAGAAATGCATTTTTCTAAATATAGGTTATTTGTTCAGAGAACAAATGTAGGTCACACGAAGTATTTTGTGCGTTATCGTGATTTAACACAAAAAAATGAAAAAAAGGGTTTGGATCTTTTCGTCCACAATGAAAAGTTGTGTTTTGTTTAACCTTACAGTTCACCATTACTTGTTATCAGCTATCTTTTACAGTTTTTGTGATATAAAAATATTGTTCATGATGTTGCTATGGAATTTGATTTTTGGCCTTGAGGCCACGTTGCAGAACATATTAAACTGAACAAATTTGCAATTTAAAGTTTCTTTCTATCTCTTACTGTTTTAAGATATTTGCAATAAACCTTGCTTTCCTACCCTGAAAACGATTTTTTGGTCTTTAACCGTTTGTTGGTTTGTCAAATAATTTTGGACTCAATGTAGCAAATGTAGATCTTGATAAGATAAACATTTTCTCTATTACATGTTATCAGCTATCTATTACAGTTCTTGAGATATTATCAAAAATAATCAAAAATATACAATTGCTAAGGATTTTTGCAATTTTGCTAAGGACTTTGAACTTGGCCTTGATGCCATATTATGCCTACAAATTTGCAATTTAAGGTTTCTTTCTATCTCATACTGTTTTTGAGATATTTGCAAAAAACCTAATTTTGGACCCCGAAAATGGTTTTCGGACCCTTGATCCTTAACGGTTGGTCTTATAATTTTGGACCCAATATACCAAATGTAGATCTTGACTAGATAAGTATTTTCTCTATTGAATGTTATCAGCTATCTATTACGGTTCTTCAGATATTACCAAAAATAATCAAAATTTTACGGTTGGTAAAAATTCTCATAATGTTGCTAAGGACTTTAAACTTTGGTCTTGCTGTCGTATTGTAGAACATATTAAGCTGAACAAATTTGCAATTTAAAGTTTATTTCTACCTCTTACCGTTTTACAGATATTTGTAAAACCGATTTTGTACTGCAAAATCGGTTTTCGGACCCTAGGTCCATAACGGTTGATCCAATTTTTTTGAATCCAATGTAGCAAATGTAGATCCTAATAAGATAAACATTTTCTACATAACATGTCATCAGTCATCTCTAAGGGTTTCTGATTGATTTATTGATTGTTGGTTGCTTAACATCTAGTGGCAAATATTTCATACAGGACGAGAACAGGTTCAACAATTATCAATATCGAAATAGGGGTGGGGTGGGACACAACGGAGCAACGGTTTTGGATTGCCACTGGAGCGTGGCACTCTCAAAACACGTCTCCAACTATGGTCCACG
>JAULBM010345255.1:0-12393 GCA_032357055.1 Geukensia granosissima | reverse complement strand
GGTGTGATACCTATTTTGCCGTATGTCTTATGGACTTTGATTTGTTCGGTAATTGTGTTATATACTTTATTTTAAAGGCTTCTGAGTATTGTTTATGTGGAGATATTGTTTGGAATCCTCGATATCCCCGGTTACCTGAATCGGAATGCCATATGCCTTGTACTGGAGAACCAAACCTAATGTGCGGATCAAATTGGAGGAATTCTATTTACAAAGGTATACTATTCCAAAACTTAGTCATGTAAGTTGACTTTTATTTTAATGGGGAAATGTGGAGGCAGATATTATTTTTTTAGGTACTCCATAGTCTAATTATTATATTCGGTTATTAAACAAACCAAAATCCCTAAAAACAAATGGTTCGTGGCCGACACAATATATTACGAAATATCCACAAAAACACAATAATAGGCTGTTTTCATGATTTTCTGAAGGTCTCGGATTATTTTCAAAGTGAGTGACTATTTATTGCCTTATGTTTAATGCTAATGTTTTTCCTAAATAAGGGTATGTAAAAAAGTTGTTTTCAAAAGTAGGTTATTGAATTATTTTTAGGATTTCTTTAACAAGAATATAGAAACATAAAAGATGTTTTTGACCAATTATTGAAAATCAAACATCAGTATGCAGGATAAAGAACAGCACAACTCACTCTTGAAATCCCGTGTATACAATTTTGAGAATTTTGTAATGGGAGGTAGGTGGTATTCTTTTTACTGGAAATGCTTCTAGGTATGTCGTCATTTATACTGTAAAATTTTCTTATTCCCTCACATATTCTTTTACTTTTTGTGAAAAAGTGAATTAAAAAGGGAAAATGTTATAGTATGTTTGAGGGGTTTTAAAAATCAAATTTCCTTATAACAATTATATCACGTTAAATATGTTGTTCAACTGTGAATTATAGTGTGAATAATATTTAATTAATAAAAAATAAACAAAATTTAGACTTGTTTTCTTAAAGTCGCTATTTATAGCTAATTTAAGAAAACCAGCCAAAACGAGTTATCTACCTTCTCCATGCAATATCACATAAACAATACATCTTGGCAAGATTTGTAGAAACCCCAGAATAATTTGAAAACCTAGAATAATTTATCAATGCATATGTAAGACTGATCTTTTCATTAAATTTGAATCAATCTAAAACAGCTTAGAATACGATATATTTGAAAAGGTCGATTTCTGAAGTAATATACTATACACTGTTATTGTGGTACATGTGTATGGCATCTCTCTCTCATGTTTATGGGCCATTTTTCTGCATTTGTGTGATGTGTTGTGGTCTTTGCCATTTACTTTTCTTACTGCATAATTGTTCGTTCATTTGTAGTAACATCTACACGCACCTTTATTATGTTCATGATTTTCAATTTCTCAAATAATTGGATACTCCAAGACTATTGATTTATAAACGAATTTCATAATAGAGTCTAGCCTTTGACAAAAAAACATTGGAACAAAATGGAATTCTGGTAAAAAACTTCGATTAATTTGTCAAAAAAATATCGGTCGTCATTACACTTAAAAGACAAAAAAGAGATACCCAAGTGTTGTTATATCAATTAAAAGAAGAATATAAAATAAATGCCAGAGAGACACAACTATATTTGTTGGTTATATCGTTCACGACTATTACCGATTGTAACTAACCGTCATTTGACTGGCATTCAATCAATATCCTCTCGATTCACCTGGACTTAATATTAATAGATAATATATAATACAAACAATATCAACATGATCAAAAGTTAGCAAAAATTCTTGACCAAAAATGTGCATTAACGTCCCTTGTCCAATCACCAGATAATATCAATTTCAGTCTTTAGGTTAAGTGTGATAATTTATATTCACATTTCATTATTGGTCTTCCTTTGAAAATTCATTTCTTCTTTTGACAGTATGTTAAACAGATTCGTCTGGTGGCCTCATTTCAGATTCCAATGGTTAAAGAACATTATCTTATGACCGAGCTCGAGGTTAAAAATAAAAAAATACTATTTGCATACACATAACTCATAGATTTTGATATAATATGAATTCTCATTTCCTTATTGTTTTTTTTACTTTGAAAATTCATTTCTTCTTATTACAGTATGTTAAACAGTTTCTTCTTGTGGCCTGATTCAAGATTCAAATGGACAAAGTACATTATCATGTAAGCGAAGATATAAAAGAAAAAACCCAGAATACCATTTGCATACACAAAGAATTTGGTTGTTTTAATGTGACTTTGAATGTTGTTTTAATTCTAAATTGTAGTCAATACCTTTTTATGTCGATTAATCCATAGATTTTGATATAATTATAAAATCTTGCATCTTTTCCACATAGGTATTTTTTTTTAATTTCTAAACATATTCTATATGATTTCGAATTTAACACCTAGGTATACTTTTGACATATTTATGATGTGACAGTGTTAAAAAGAGATTGTTGTTACTATTTTTGTTACGTCTTGTTTTCTCCCTTGTCTTGTTGATATGGGAACTGCTTTATCATGGCTATGCAGGCTTATGGATAGCTTTCTGTAATAATGTTAATTATGACAAAGTTTGAAAAATATCTTGCCAGAAAAAAATTCTGACAACTTAGCTGGTGACTCCCTCCACCAGCAGAGGCATCAGCTCAGTGGTTCACAATACAAAATTACCAATGTTGAACCTGTAGTTCGGTGGTTTTCGTAGATTAATTAGTCATTATTGTTATTTAATTTTTGCATTAGATAAGGTCGATTGTCGTGTTTTATGTATAGTTTCACATTTTGTATTTCGGTGCCTATTACAGCTTCCGTTATGGAATAATTCATTGTTGAAGGCCGTAAAAGGACATATAGAAATTTAAATTCTACTGTCATTTTGTTGGGTGGCTCCTTCATGAACAATCATTCCAGCTCTCCTATTTTATATAGTCAATTCGAGAAGATATAAAATTTCAAACTACATGTCATTGCCTGACGTCAAGGCGTCAGGCATATCTAAGGTTGGCAAGATTTCCGGTTCTGCTGTTTCCTTCTTAAACATATTTCAAAGGTAACCAGTCAACAATCTGGTACCTCGGGGAAATCCGTTCTTCTACGGACTCGGCCGAAGTCACAGGTACACAACTTCCATGACGTATGACCGTAATGCAATGCAATAAATCATGCCACATCTCCTTATTTTATAGTATTCCCGCGATTACCTTAAGTGACTACTTCATTCATTTGTTTTAATAGCAACTAATATTACATAACAAGGCCTTTTTGCTCTACATGTTTCAGGATCTTCCGTGTGTGTGTGTGTGTATATATATATATTATGATTTTCTTATACATAATAATGTTTACATACATGTACTTGCTGTTTCATGTTTACATCATAATTTTAATGTAAAAGAAATTGAATTGGAATATCTCACAGTTATCTAATCAAATAAAAATGGAAGGAAAAAACATACAAGAAACAAATTCCAAAATCAAAGGAATGCCACAATTATTGTTTCTTTTCATCTTGGAAGTCGCCATGATCTTCAACAATGAGCAATAACTTCATCAAAGCAAACAAAAACATTTCATCATTGCTCTTGTCTGAAACTGCTTAGCAAATTAAATAAAAAACTTTGTTTAAATGTTTGACTCTCACAATGTTCTGAATTACCACTAGATAAAAATTAAACCTGGCAAATTAAGTAAAAATTATTGTCTTATACCAAATCTAATATATTGTTCTTATACTTATTGTTTATATTATTATACACTTGACCAATTTAATACACAAATAAAAATGTACAATGATTGCAGGTATTTAAACCAAGGAAGGGTTGCAGGTTCACATATATACTGGTACTTCTGTTGCTAAAATATAACATTATTTGCTGGGTTTTATCTGGATATATGTTTCAGGTTCCCTTGAAATTGGAACATCTTTTTGTTGTTTTACATAAAGAATATTGTTCACGTTGACATCTTTAGGTATTTCACACAAATTCAAAATAAAAACACTTAATTGTACTGCAGCTTTACCCACACCTACTACATTGCATTTCTAATAAACACTTCGAAAAAAAAACTGGGACATAATCGGTTACCCACTTGAATTCCAATGACCTTGTGATTTTCACACTGGACATCCCCTGCAGTCGATTTATTGAAACCTGTGATTCAATCCCAACCCTTTCTAGATGCGAGTTGCACCCCAAAAGACATATGCTTCACTTCCACATAGGTCATACCTATATTCATATTATTCCAATGATAAATATAACCATATTTATTAAATGCTAAGTCAGGCAAGCTTTTTTGTAAAGCTCATACTTGTGGCAGTTTACACTTTATCCAGCCGGACGCATATTAATCGCTGTGTTTTCTCAGGACAACCGCGTTTATGGCCAACTTTGTTTGGATTTTCAACTAGCTGTCGAAAACAGCGAGTATTTTTTTTTTTGAGTCGATACATTTTGTTGTCTCCTGTTTTATATGTTATTGTCTGCGTACTATTTATCGACTTCAAAAGTTAAATCTTCTGCAGTTGGTTTTTGTAGTTTGGTTTGTATTTCGTTTTGTCCCACCAGTGTCCCAGTTTAGCGGAAAGGTTGAGAAGTAACCACGCAACATACTTTATGTGCCTGTCCCCAGCCAGGAAATTGTAATCTTTGTTTTATTGTTAAAATGTTACTTGTTTCTTACATTTATTACCTGGTCGATATGTGTTACATTTGAATATCGTCACTTTTTGGTTGCCTTATACAGCTTGCTGTAGGGTGTGGATATGTGGCCATTGTTGATGGTTTTTGGGCAACTTGTAAATGTTTGCAATTTACACATTTGGAATGGCTGGCCCATATGCCATCATATCATATCTTCTTTTTGTATAGGTAGCTTTTGATTTGCCTTCTTTTTTCACAATATTTACGACCTGTCTTTTTCGACGCTCAAGAGAGCGCTTGAGCCCATAGATTTTTTGCAATATTCAACACAATTTTTATCTAGGCTTAATGCCTTTTTGCTCTGCCTCTTTACTTGAATATTATTTTACCTCCATAAATATCAATGGTGTCTCCCTAATAATAAGTTCAACACGACCTACTCATCTTAATTTTATCAGCTGAAAATCTTCACGCATCTCTTTAAATATAATTCAGAAAATTCGCTTGATACAGTTGCTTTTTGGGGTGCTTCTTGTAGCATTTTATTTCGACCACAATGACATATTACGATTTGTATTTTTGTAAAATATGGAAATAATTTTGAGATGACTTCATTTTTAATGTCATTCCCACTTGAACTTCAAATTCGTTTCTTAATAAGATTTTACGCATATCACCACAGTAGAGCTAGGAAGTCATATTTAAGGGAAAAAATATTATAACGCTAGCATGAATTATTTTTAATAAAAAGATTTAAAATTCTTTATTTGAATATAGCATTTGTAATGGATAAATCTAAAAAAAAGTATTATTATAATTCATATTCCTGATAACAGAATATGCATGTACATAACTACTAATTAAAATCAAAATCTTTAACACATTTAGTGATGTTATATATAACATTCCCTTATCTTTCAAGAGTTATGTTAATTCCTAATGAGCGATTAAATAAATATATAAAAAATAAAAGATATTTTATCTATTTCTTTATGTGTATATCTCAATTTCAATTAGAAGTGGTTAAAAGTTCAAAATCTGGGAATCTTCATAAAACTTTAAATAAGGACCTCAGAAAATCACAAAAGGGTCGTTGCCTTAACCCAAAGTCTTGCTTTTGGTATGTTTAAACGTTGACTTGTGTTTTTTGTAGCCGCCAAAAACCTAAAGTTTGGAATGCTGTCCAACAAGCATCTGCTCTATTAGAATGTTTTTAATACAATATAGATGCTTTTTTTAACCTTCTATTTCAATGAACGTATCATGTATCCCCAATATTACATCTGTATATTTCACACCATTTTTTCCGCGGCTGTATTGACAAAAGTAGAAAAAATGACCTTTTCACAGAAATGACTAATGACAATCTGGATTTCCGACTAATAAGCTTTTAGAAATATCTGACAACGCACAAAACAAGAAAAACGATGATAAGTGTCGCTTGTTTTTTTCAGCAGTAAAATATAAGACTTCATCACTGATCTGAATACAGAGTCTACTTGTGCATAGTATGGTTTAGTCATTAACTTTTTCAGACTTTGTAATTGTTGTTGATTAAATAACGGGATTTCTCGTATCGGTTGGCTCCTATGGATATCAAAGCTGAGTTTCCCCCTGGCGTTAGATTTACCATCGAACTATTTAAAAACCTTTCTCTGTCTAAATAGAAAGTCAGTCATATAGAATTCAAAGATGAAAAATGAGCATACGGAAATTGCTAAGTCAATAGATAGATGAGACATTGACCAACACTATGTGGAAACTTACAGTTTGTCCTTAACACAAAGTCAAAAACCTAGTACAATTGATTTTATTCAAAAATCAAAAAGAGTCCTCAATTCTCATACATGGTCTGACGGACAAAGACAAATTTTGAAAATCTGAAAGTTAATTTTAGCTTTTCTTTGAAGTGTCCTACGTTTCAAATTCAATAAAAACTGCTGAAACTGCAAAATTTGTATCTTTTTGGCTTTCTCTTTTTATTTACCGGAGAAAAAACTTTCATACTCCAAATGATATTGTGCCTCGTCATCACTTATTCAACGAGGTATATTACATTTTTACATATAGGATTGAATGTGTCTAGTTTCACTATCCCCAAATAAGATAATAAATAATAATAATAATGAACATGACTCATAAACGTAAGGTGCATTTCTTTAAAATGAATTTATGAGTCAAAGTCCATATTAAACTAACAGCAACAGTATTGTTCAATCAGGATTCAGATACTTGCAGCTGTTTTGGGCGGTCTTGGAATTGTTCATGTTTAAATGGGCAATATAGCTTGTTACAAGTAATTTAAAAAAACTGTAGACAAAATAAATAAAGCGCCATTATTAAGCAAATAACTAATTAAATAAATACAAAAAAGTTAAAAAAAATCACAGTAGTCCAAGAATAAAATATATCAACGTCAATCACAAGATGAAAATAAATTTCAGCACACAGCAGACAAACATCAGCGTTACACTTTGTCGCATACATTTCTGTGACCCTACAACAAAAAAGAAAGACGTATACGGTATTTTAATAAAAGTTTTTTTTCTATTGTAACTTTAAGATAACTAACTGATTAATTATTTTAGATATTTTGTTTTCGTTTTGTAGCTTTATTTCTGCTACATTGGACATTTTCTTCACAATATCTTTAAGTCCCCGGGATATCAAAATGTTAAAGATGTTATCACATTTGCAAATTGAACTGATACGGTCATGCCTGCTAAAAGCTTAGTCTTGCATCAGAATTTTGCAAGTCTACAGGACCCCTTTATAAAAATCATAATAAAAAATAATGCGTTTTTTTCTTCTTAAATTTGTTGTTGAAGCAACACTAACCAGATACCTAACTATTGGGACCAACTAAGGAAAAAAAGAAAAATTAAAAAATTGTCATTTGTCAGCGCAAAATCCAAAGAATTTCCTTAGTTTGACACGTTTTTCTGATTTAATTGTAAATAATATTTACAAAGGAAAGTAGGATAACAGTTTTTCCAAAAATATTAATTTATTTGATAAATAACTAAATGTTTATGATATGATCTTCAAAATTGTCCACCAAACACATAATATATTTTCATCGAAGGCGAACTATATATGATTTATAAAAGTTGTCAAAGGCACCGGTTGTTAGAAAATCTCCGACCAGTTTTCTGCCTCTAGGAAGAACCAGAATTAACGATGACCTATAAACATTTGACCGAAAATTCTGATGATTTATTTACGATTTGAAATTTAAAAATAGAAGGATAATGTACTGTTTATAAACTATTGTCATGATTTCAATATATTACTGCTATCTAACTTTTATAAAAGAGTTTCTCAGGTTGGCATTAAATGTTGGTATACAATCTGGAAGTACCTGTATATTCTAAAAAAAGTATCTGTGGCATGACTGTCCATGGGCCAGTCATGGGCCAGTCATCCACCAATGACAGTCGAATTTAAACTTCTTTAATGGCCTTAGATAATGAACCGGAGTCTATTCCATAACGGAAGCTTTAAAAGGCCCCCGAAATATAAAATTGTAAATATTATGTCGTGATCTTATAATGTTTAATTGCCGGTAAGGCTCCTTAAATTGTGTCAACTTGTGTCTAATCCCTATTTTTTATTTTTTTTTTAAATAAAGTGCTGTTTCTTTTAACGATATATGATTAAGTCGGCGAACATAACACTGAATGGCAGAAAAGAAAAGGAGAAATTCTGGTAATTATGCAGAAAGACAAGTGCAAAGTACATGTATAAACTGCTGATTTGTCAATATATATTACAAGATGTATGTATTATACATACCACTTGAACTTTGTGAAACTTTCTGTGCTGCTTTAGTAGGCGAGTTAGTAGATTTCACTTCATTAGTAATATCTTTGTTACTTTCAGATTGTGTTATTTTATGATTCGTTGATGTACTAGACATATCATCGGTAAAAATGTTTTGCCTTAATTCTATAAAGAAAAAAATAAATATTCAAAATTTGTTCATTTAAACTGGAAAATATTGTATGTATATACATGTAAATGTGTATTTGTATTGAACGCTTATAATAACAGTATCAGTGTAATGGTGAGTAGATTTGCTTGCAAAGAATTTTTTTCATATATATTTGAAGGCATACTACAGCAACTCATGCTTCATCATCTTTTAGCATATGCATTTCAAGACTCATACATGCCCGTACAACAAACACAGATATACACAAGATGCCTCCTGAGAAAAATACAATATATTTTACGTTTACCAACAGAACTTTTGTTTTTTTTCTGACAGTATGAGCTTAGGTTGGCGACAAGTTTAACACATTTTCTATTTTAATATCTTTGGATAGTTTTTGCAACAAATCGTCAATTTTGCTGTTGTAGACTGACCTTCCTTGAGTTGTCAGGTAACTCAAAGAATAAACAGCCATACATTATACATATTATGTCAAAGTTATATAAATCTGATAACATTGTGAACGTGAAAGACTATGTAGGAAGAAATTATTTTTTAAAACACATGTTTACCAACCTTGTTTAAATATTTTAGATTTATTTATGAATTCATGTGTTTCAATAAGTTCCGACCATCATCAGCAATGACACGAAAACAAAAAGACCAAACAGAGTAGAAATAGTACTCATATCAGCATGAAGTAAAAAAAAGCAACGTGCGATTTTAGAAAGTACATATAAGCCGTCTAAATAAGATTTAAATGATTAAAGATTTTGAACTTCAGCAGGACAGAAAATAATAGGGTGCTGAACAAAACACATAAGGGTGAGTGATTATTCAAATATTGAAAGATTTGTCAGTCATTGATTATATATTTCCGTGACGAAACAGCACTAAAATGTTTTCCCGGTAGTGAGTTAGTAGATTCATAATTGACGTCTTTGTGACTTTTGAATTCGTGTTATTGTTGACTTAAGAGCCATTGGATAAGTACTCTTCCGGAGCACCTGAGTCTACCCCAGTGTTTTGGTGGGGTCCATGTTGTTCACTGGTTTTACTTTTTAGTGTTGTGTTTTTGTCGTTTTGGTCTTGTCCTCGTTGTTCTTCGGAGTTTGTCAGTACTTTTACATTTTCCCTTTTCCTCGAATATCCCCTTGGTATTTCTTGACACATTTACAATATCATGCTTTATCTTTTATCTATGGAAAAAACAAAACAACGAATCAGTGCATCACAATGATGAAATACCATATACTAAATTAATTTTCAAAAATCTCATATAAATGTTGTAAAAACCACGAATCTATTGTAAGGTAATTAGATAAAATTTAACAGAAAAGATGGAATATCTACCAGTAGACACGATACAAGTATTGCATACGTTTGTAATAAATATTTAAAAACAAATTATAACAGAACGTATGGATGTTTGCTCAACAATATTAAAACAATTATTTAAAGGAACCTTTACATGGTAACAAAGTAATGTTATAAAAACCTGTTTGGTTGACTTGAATTTTTTCGTCTTAAGCGTTTGATAATATGGCGGAGAGAGATCAATCTTAAACTTTTATAGGGTTTGGGTGCCTGACTAAAATAAACGGTTTTCATTAAGTCTACTGAAATGGTTTGTGAAAAAGTGGGGTTACTAGGCAAAAACATTTTAAAATTGTTTGAAATTAATACATGAGGAGTTTTAAAAGAACTTACCATTAGCTAGGTTAAATCCATGCGGAGCGAACATCCTTACTTAATTAATTATTCATTGCAATCATGTTATACCATCTAAGGCTTATATATAATTCAAGACCCGTCCATGCCTTATAACATGCAAAGTTAACATTGTTTGATACAAGCAACTGTCAACAATATATCGGAATAGCAATACATTTCTCTTTACCATCAGAACTTGTGTTTTCCTTTTTGACAGTATAATCATAGGATTTAGTTGTCAAAAAGGCTTGTAAATTTCCTGTTTTATCTCTTCCTAAGATAGCTGTCTTCAAATCTTTAGAGTCTGTCTTTTTAGGAATCACAAATTTCTCAGTGCCAGCCTTAACGGAAGTGATCATAAAATCTACAAGTTCAAAAGCAAACATAATTATGTAAATAGTAGATATATTCGATCCGAAGAAAAGTCCCTTAGGACAAGACAAAAGAAACAATAAAAATCGAATAAAAAAACATAAATGTAAATGTAAACAAAAAGAAGCATGGATTTAACGAACTCCTTTATCATGTTTACAATGCAAGGGAAGCAGTTACACCGGAAGGGTATGCAGTTCCTGCCCTAAACCAACGTGTGATCCAGTGTAAATACCAAGTGAGAGATCAGAATTTCATTGTTCAAAGAGACAAGACGAATATAAAACAAACTAAAAGATAAAATGAAAACAAAAGGAACCAATGTTTGGAATAACTCATTTACAAAACAGGAGATCAGGTGGTCCGAAAGGGTAACCATCCCCTGTTTTGCGCACAACACCCGTTGTGGAATCCTTAAACTCTAATCCGGGTTAACATCATTCCGAGATGTGGTCAACTTTATTTTGTATTACCATTAACAGGTCCATAACTAGTTGAGATATACTGATACCATATGGATGAACCAATCCGTGAATGTTTCCCAATTGATTCGATACTATCGTGCCTGTTCAAGTATCAGGATTTTCTGGAGAGAGCTTTGCTGTTATCTCATAAATTTCTACAACAAGGATACATCCAATCAAGGTTGAAATTACCCTCCTAAAATTCTTTGGTCGCCATCATGAATTGGTTGATCCATATGGTATCAGTGTATCTCAACTAGTCATGGACCTGTAACCGGCAATACATCTATAAGCTGACCTCTTCTCGGATTGACGTTAACCCGCATTAAAACTTAAGGATTCAGCGACGGGTGTTGCGCGCGAGACATGCTTACTCGAAATGAGCACCTGATCCCAATGATGTTGTGAAGGGAGTTTGTTGTTCTGAAGCCTCCGTTTCTTTTGTTTTCGTTTTATCTTTTGATTTGTTTCGAACTTGTGTTTGGACTATGCATTTTTTATCTCTCAAATTATTCTACTGACACTGGACTAACTAATGGTTTTGTTTTACCCCTTTTAAAAGCATATTTTCGGAAACAGCTGTTCAACTTATAATGGGTATTAAGTAAGATATGTTTACTTTCTTTAAATGCAACACAAAGTCAACGTAAGACAGAGCTACGATGAAAGCTGACGGATATCATTTCCTTTTTCTGTATTTATTACTTTGCATTATCATAAAGTGTTTACTGCGAATGGTGTAAGTTGAATGTTTTATTCGTCCATAAAACTCAATTAAAATGCTAAATCTATTTTTTCTCAGCAATTTATGATTGGAGTACATGCAAAAATGACATGATTGTGTTCATAAAGAAAGATTTTTTGTGGGGAATGATTTATAATTATTATCATTTACTCAGGTAGAAAATTCTCATGTATGATTATAATTTTATCCCACTTTGTAATTAACTGCCGTTGTTGACGTTGAAATCACATAATAAGTTTTCTGGATTTGCACATTCATATTTATCACAATCTTACAAATGTAATTATTGTTATTTGTAATTATATAATTTGTAAGTGATCAATTTATATTGTTGCCTATATATTGTACATGATTTACATAATCGTAAATAAAAATCTAAAAGTATAATAATTAAAAATCAAAAGCTATAACCAATTGATGGTAGATGTTATAAAAATGTATTTAGCAGTCTGGTACGAAAGCCGAGAAGGACCATTCAAAATTCAAAATTCAAAATTCAGAATTCATGAAATTACCTACTCCCGCGCTTCTTTAATTCA
>JAULBM010345244.1:0-12394 GCA_032357055.1 Geukensia granosissima | reverse complement strand
GTTTATTAATTTTATTTTCTTTTAATTCAGCTTGGTAGTCCTTGAATTGTTCTCTTGTTGCACTGTCCTATGCATAGCCCATCTCGTTGGTCGGACGATCTTCGAAGTCTTCATGTTGTTCGTCTTGGCGTCGTTGGGGATGGTTCTCGTCACGGAAGATAATTTGGCTTCTTCTATTTCGAAATCCCTCCTATCTTCAACTGGTTCATATGTTCTCGTCGGGTCGAATATCCGTCCATTACATGTAACAAACAGCTTGTCATAGCGCAATTCAGTAAAATATCCGGAATCCCTAATTCCCTCATCTTTGGAAGCAATTTTTTACGTCGGTCACTAATTTCGGCTGGAAACTGTTTATATATATGAACGTTTTGGTCTTTCAGCTTTGGCGCTGCTTTAAGGATGCGATTTTTGTCTCTTCTTTTTTCAAACCGCACTACAATCGAGCAATGTCCACCGCCAGGCTTGTGTTTCAACCTATGTACCGCTTGAAGCTCAATTTCATCTGATATTTGTAATTTTTCTTCAAATAAGGACTTTACGACAGTTTCTGTATTTTCGTAACGTTCTTCTGGCAGACCTGATATGATTAAATTTTCTTTCATTGATTGTGACTGTAATTTTAAAACACTTTCACGCAAGTGAGTGTTTTCGTCAAAAGTTCATTTCGCTCTAACTCAACAATCGCCAATCGCTGGTTTAATTCAAGATTACCATTTTCAGTACATTTTATACGCTCATTATGCTCGTCTAGAATGTGTTTCATATTTTGGACATCTGCTGCTAGATTTGCAAACTGGTCATTCATGAGATGTAACTGATTAAAAATATCTGGTAAACTATCTAATTTTCTCAATTGTGCATAAATGTCTGAAATAATATCTGTATTTTTATTCATATCGGTATTTGTTTCGCAAAGCATTATTCCTTGAGAGGGTTGTGTCACAGTTGGTTGAGTCACAGGAATGTGATAAGCTACGGGTCTGCTTGATTGAAAGGGTGTTTGATCTCTATTTGGAGAATATGTATAACTGTTAACAAAAACATTTGGCGATTGAGGTGTTGGAGGTGGCGGTCCGTATAGTGTCTGATTTGCATTTGCAATAATGATACTTGGGCTATCTACAGGGCTAGAAAATCAAGGCTCTGGAGGTCGAATCATACCTGAAGGTGACGCCTCCGAACTGCTCGAACTTCTATTTTTCCGTTTTCTGCCAGAATCTTCCATTAAAAAGCACCAAAATGTGTAGATTTCTTGATTCCTGACATACTAATGTGCCTTTCTATCCTGAATTTCACAACACTTTTGGATATACTTCTCGCATTTCGTAAACATGTCACCAGCTCATCTAACGTAACTGCTCAGTCCGCCATTTTTTTTATAAAATATCCATTAAACATGTCAATCGACCAATTCTATTGAAAAAAATGGCGAACGAATAACAATTTATTATTATTTAAACTAAGACAACTACAGGACTAGTGCCGTTGTGTTGCTTTGTGTTGCTTCTTTCGAAATCCGAGGTGAACGAATTTGGCACTAATAAACTGTTTAATTGCAGTTATTTGTTCACAGATGCTTACAAGCAAATTCAGGGATTATTCTGGACCTCAATGATCTTGGGCCAAACATTGCCTTCAACACTAAAAACTATATTACACATTTCAAAAGGGCTCAAAAATAATTCAGAGTCACAAATATAATAAAAATGGTTTAAATATATAATAACGAGGACCAAAAAGAAAATGCAATTAACAAGGTTACAAATGTAATATGCAATGAACTGATTTGTTTTAGATACTAGTGGTGTGTTGGTGAGATATCTCATAGATGCATAAAGTATAGTTGAAAGTTCGTACTGGAATATTGATTAAATATACAATGATGATTTTGAAGCTGTCTTCGTTGATCAGAACAGGTAAAGAGACAGAATATAATCTTAAAATAATCATTTATCTAACAATGTTTTACATAACTTCTGAATTTGCTGCATTTGCTAAAATTCCGAAACACTGAAAATACGGAAAGGCCTTGAAAAGTAATGGATTTAGTAGTGGTCCCTGCCGTCAGATTTGGCTTCCCATTTCGATTTGTTTGGATTTTAGTGCTTCTTTCGCTATATCTGAATCTTTGACTTCTTATGTTTCGGTTCTAATGCTACTGATGAGAGGTTACTCCTTGAAATGTACATATAGGACACCTAAATTTTCCATATTTCTTTAACATTGGTAATTTTGTATTTTCACATTTTACGAAGAAAATATACTTTCTTTAGATGTCAAAATAAAATGTTCAGAATCGGGCGTCTAAAACTACACGTTTGCCAATTTTCGGACCTCATGATTTTGTGCAAATTGCCGCAGACTATTTACTGCATTCAACAAGAAAAAAATTAAACAGTGTTCAGTAAAGACAGTAAATGTGTTTGAAAGTATAGTTAACTCTTGTATGAAAAGTAACTCAGTACGCCTTAATTTTGTGGAATAGAATAAATTAGGTTTACTTCGGAAGACTTCATTAATTAATGATAATATAGCAACTATTTCAATAAGATGAAAGTACTTTAGTGAACTTTTAAATGTTTTTGGAACTGAAACACGTGTAGTGCCTAAATATAATCAAAGTATGGTTGGTGGAAATTACACGTGAGATCTAGACATTAAAACACTCTTACAATTTATGCAACAAGCAATATTTCCATTAATAGAATGAGAGATATGTAAATACGATGTACTAATTATAAGAACATTAGATATCATGAAAATGTATGTATACGTCTTGTCCATAACTACATCTCCTATTTTTATACATGAATCACAAATACATTAGTATTCCGGTAAGTCTTCAATTTTTGCTCTAAAATATAGAATAATGTATGATTAAGTAAACGCACCAAAATAATTTCAAAAATCATTGGTGTCAATTCCATTTATTCACATCTTGTCGTTTTAAAAATCATTTACTTTAGAAAATTGTCGCTTGTGACAAATTTCTTTCATTATTATACAAGGACTTGGTTATTAATTTGAGTTAAGGTTGATCATTATCACAAATGATATTTTTTCACACTTTGCCAAAATAAAGTATGTATTAAAGCATTTAACAATAAATATATATGTCACCGTCTTTATTTCCGAGCATCTGTTGGTACAAAATAGGCTTATTTCAAAACGTTTGTACATGTACATGTATAGGGAAATACACTGTTTTACATAAAGAAAGAAAACCAGCAGATAAAATTTCATAATAAAATTTTCAAAGATACAAATGAAGCAATTATATAATGTTTTCAGAAAATGAATAAAAATTTAAGGGTCAACGTTCTTGTCAGCGCAATAGAGAATAAAATTTCCAAACTCATATTGCATTCATATTTACTAAAAATTAAAATTGTTTCCCCTTGTAAGACTTTAAAACTTTC
This sequence comes from Geukensia granosissima, assembly GCA_032357055.1. NCBI lineage: Eukaryota > Metazoa > Mollusca > Bivalvia > Mytilida > Mytilidae > Geukensia > Geukensia granosissima. The sequence continues at coordinate 8,972 of JAULBM010345244.1, read as the reverse complement.
ATTTTAAAGAAATAGATATATATAATTATATTCTGTTATTTCAATAATAACTTAAATATTTGAAAAAGTCAATTTATAAACGTCTGCAATTTTAAGAACGGTTACTATTTTATACACATACTTTCCGGTCAAAGGGAGATAATCAAGGAACGACTATTATTCCTATTTTCACGGTAAAAACATTTGCAAAATGTGAACAATATAAAAATAGGAGATGTGGCATGATTGTCCATGAGACAGCCACCCACCTAGTGACAGTATAATTTTAACTTCTACAGTCTCAATTTTTTTCTTTTAGCATTAAGATAATAATATTTTCTTTGTAATTTAAACCTTTTTCGTGTGTTTTATTGTTTTATTTTATTATTCAAACGAAATACAGCAAGCAGCTAAAATAATTTATTCGTCTTGAGATATTATTTTAGGTTAATCTCTTGGGCGTAATCTCATTTTGAGTCAAGATTTGTCTGACTAGGCGAGCTTTAAACGGATATTGTGTGAATTAAAAAGGGATATAGATCAAATTATTAGATTTTTAGTAATATTTTGTTCCTTTTTCCTGTGAAAATAACAGAATATATAAAATACAAAAATATCTTGAAATCATGCATTTAATTGCTTTACAAGTAGGTTCATTGTTCCTTAAAACTTTTCATAACTCTCAATAGATGTGTGCCATTTTCTATCAGTCAGGATGCAAAATAAAAAAAATATAATTATAAAAATTCCATGACATGATGTTATCTTTATTTGCAGACATGGTACCTTCATTGCTGGTAATTATTTGCCTGGGGACATTTTTGTCTCCAATACTTGGTCATAAAAGTAAGTTTACAAACCATGAGGTCATTTCGCTAAGACAAACAAACCAGGAATGATTTTTAACGACTGACTGAAAACTGAACAGCCTATCCTAAACTTTGACTTCTCGCAAACAGTTCCTTTTTAAAATACACCCTAAACCTCAACATTTCTCCTCATCCTCACAGACACAGAAAATTACAGCATTTTAATACAAAGATCGTCATTCGTGGACAAAGGTATTAGTGTTATTAACCTCACAACGCCATGCAAAATTGGACTTTACTACAGGTATTACTATAGTTAATCTAAATATGGTGTTATTACTATATAGGAGATTTATCTGTTTTTCGATTGGTTTCTTCTATACATGTTTTTTTTATATAAAAAGCATAAGGATGCTGACATAAATCTATAATATAATGATGACAATAGTATCTGCGAGCAATTATATTCTTTTTCGTTTTTTTTAAATGAAATTTCCCGACCGGGTCAAACCAAAGACAAAGAGCAAAGCCCAAAGTCAGAATAATGCGTTTGGGTAAACTGGCATGTCTTTTGGCGGACTGTTGCTTTCGTGAGCTAGCACGTTAAAAATCCGGCTCAGCGTGTCTGTCTAGTACAAAGCAGGGCTCATCATCATCATTCATTAATATGCTCTCGTCCAGAATATGCATGAAATATTTGCCAATGGACGTTAAGCAACATTCAATCAATAAATTAAATGAAATTTATCAAACAATGCATATTTTTTTAGAAATTGCTGCATTTTTAAATTATAAAAAAACTGTAAATACGGAAAGGCCTCGGAACGTATTTCACTTAGTAGTTGTCGAATTTTTTTTCCTGTTTCAATTTGTCTGGATTTGAGTACTGCTTTCACTACGTTCCTACGTTTTTGTTCTAATGTTACTTATAAGAGGTTACTCCGAGAAATATACATATACAATGTAACATATAAAAATTCACCATTTTTATTCAACATAGCAAACTTGTAATTTACAAATGACATTTACCTTGTTCTCCATCTCGAATTACAGTTTAGAAATGCTAAACACAAAACTCTAGGACAAAAGTTATGACGCCCAAATTACATTAGTCAACTTCCCGTTCATAGACAGTTGTCCTGAAAGAAGACGCCGGAACTGCCTAAACTTTAGGACCACCTAATGCCACCTTAGCACTTCAGTTTTTATGGGTATGCATAAGGTGTTTTATGTATAGTCTATGTGATATTCCGTCTTAGTCTTTTTCGTCGTATTGCCGTGTTTGTCGACTTATCTCCCTTTCTATGATCCATTGGTTTTATATCCTTCCTGTATTATTACAATTTTGTTTTATTATGCGTTTTAATTATGTTGTCATGGTAATTTTATTGAGGACAAAATAAATGTTCCGCGAAGCACAAATCATTGAAACAATTAATTGTACTAAAAACAACAATAAGATGACATATTTAATTTTTGCATACTTATTATTAGTGTACATCGAGGAGAAATGTGGGAGGAAAATACATATGGACGAGATAGGCATAAGTTGGATTCGCCTTAAACCTTCTAAGCGGACTGACTATTCTCCTAATATGGATTGCATTGTTGTCATTGAGACCGACCGAAATAAACAATTTACAATTGTCTTCCAATCGATGGATATAGAGTTTGAGCCTCACTGCGATGACGACTACTTGGTTTTCTATGATGGTAACAGTACAAAAAGTAGTCTCGTTACTGGTAAGTATCGTAGTTAATAAAATGAGTTTTTTAAAATCGTTGGGTCAGGTGCTTATTTTTGAATATGATGAGATTGAAAATATGTTTTAGCTCACAAAAGCTTAAGTGGCTCATACCGCGGTCAAGGTGAGCGTTTCTCATCAGTTTGCATTCGTCGTCTGCATATTTTAAATTTTCACACTTAGATCTTTTCAAAAGAAACCATCTCCGATGGCGACCGGGATATAGAAATAGGTCGTTCAGTTTTTCCGCCTGCAGGTAGAACCGCTACTACTAAAGAGGCCTCCGTTAGCTCAAGCGGGATATATAAATACTCGAACTAATCTTCACAAAGGTTGTTTTGTGCCGAGATAAAAATAGGCACTTATTATAAACGTCTTTTGTTATGCGTAATAATCTCCGGACAGTCATGGATATTCATTATTCTGTTTGATACTGAAGCGTGAAGATGAGGACTTTTCCATCAAACAAGATGACAGATTGATGAATTCTCTGAGAAGAAAAGAGATCCTGGCGAAATCTAAAGGATTCACCTTTAATTGCTTAAGTCACAGATTATAAGTCTGCTACATGATGAAGACATTTGTTGTTCTTTTTTAATTTTCTAATCTGACTGCAGTTTTTAAACGCAGAAAATATTTCTAATGATTTTTTTCCTAATAAGGGATTAATGATATGCACATTACCATTGAAAAATATAGTTATTCAACTGTCTGTACTTTTGGTGATTTGCTGACAAATGACAGATAATTTCAATCGGGCAACCATTTCAAACTAGATTTAACTATTTAAACGATAAACAGCCTTTGCTGCATCCTTTTTAAATGTTGGGTCTCTCGAGTAAACAGTACTCAGTACTTTGATCTCTTCTTGTGATCATTAGAGAAAAAGGTTTAGAATGGTTTAGTTAAAATATTCGAAAATACATGACTCGATTTAATGCAAAAAATCATATATTTTGCATATTTTGTTCAAGTACTGTTTATTGTTGTTAAGGTATACTCTAATTGGTTTAGGTGCTTTCTTGTGGGTGATTTCTTGTGGGTGATTTCTTGTATGGTTTTTAAGAAATTGTATGTATTTACCGCTTTTGGTTGCTTTGATTTGGCGTAAGTTTCGATATGTAGGGCTTAGGTACCAGTAAAAGATGTTTAACCCGGAAGTTTAGATATGTAGGGCTTTGGTACCAGTAAAACATGTTTAACCCGGGAGTTTCGATATGTAGGGCTTTGGTACCAGTAAAACATGTTTAACCCGGGAGTTTCGATGTGTAGGGCTTTTGTACCAGTAAAACCTGTTTAACACATTCGTAATTTTCCTGTCCAAAGTCAGGTTAAGACGTCATTGGTTAGTCATTGTTTTTCATATAGTTTTTTGTATTTTTATTTATGACATAAATCTTTAAATATGGTTTTTTATTGGAACTAATATTGACTTTCTTGTTAATAACTTAATACGGAACTAAACAGTTTATGCTTCTTAAAAAATTTTCTACTACCTGTCTATATATATTTCATGATAAAATTTGCACAACCCATGTTTTCCTTGACTTCTAATGATATTTAAACACTAAATCCAATTGGACGTGTTTATATTGACACCGTAGTGAAGGAAAACTTGGTTTCCTTATCGGTTGTTTTTGGGTTTTAACTAGCAGACAGCAACTGCGAGTACACTTTTGGGGTCAATACTTTTGTTGTTTTTTGTATTAAGTTTAAATTATATTTGTAATTGGTTAACAGTGTCGATCTCAAGTGTTAAATCCATTTCTACCGACTTTTATGTGTTTTTATTATTATAGTTTTGTCACACCACTGTCCCAGGTTATGGGAGGGTTGAGCGCTCACCAACCGGTTTAACCCCGCCACATACTAATGTGCCCGTCCCAAGCCATGGACCTGTAGTCCAGTGGTTGTCGTTCTTTAGTTAGTCATTTATTGTTATATGTTCACCACTTTTGATTTAGATAAGGTCGATCGTCGTGTTTTATGTATAGTTTCACATTTTGTATTTCGGGGTCTTTTAAAGCTTCCGTTATAGAATGGACTCTGGTTCATTGTTGAAGGCCGTAATGGGACCTGTTGAAGTTTGAATTCAACTGTCATTTGGTGGATGGCTGCATCATGGACAATCACTCCACATCTCCTATTTTAATATTTAAGGCAATATTTGATTTATTTCAAGTGTAAACGTTTAATTTGTTTGGGACGATCTACAGCTCATGACAATAAATGGGATTCCTTCCATGTCGAAGGCTTAGTGATTCAATAATTTCCTTCCATTAACTCACTATCTAATATATAATACAAAATCGAAGAATTAGAATAGTTCAAATGTATGATTATATCTGTATATTTCAGGATTGCCGGGAAAACTCTGTGGTTCTAAAACTCCAACGGAGTACTTTTCCACGAAATCCAATATGTTATCTGTCAGATTTAGATCTGATTCATGGTCAAACGAGAATGGTTTTGATATAGTAATAACCAGTTTCCATGAAGGTAGGATATGTGTATGGTATCCGGAATTCGACATCTAGAGATAGTGAAATACAATTCCTGGCGACAAAATATGAAGCGTAAGCTCAGAGAACTAGCACACATTTTCAAATTCTGGCGAGCAAGATGATATTTTGCAATATCTTATCACAATTCCGATAATTAATAAATCATCGTTCACATTTGAATTCGTAAAATATATAAATAATAATGTTTATTTTTAAATTTTCCCAACTTTGTGGAAAAATTCGTGAATCATTATCCATAAATTTAAAAAAAAACTTGATGTCAAAAAACTCCATTCCTCCTCAGTGCACGGGCTTTTCTGAAACAAGTTTACTTATACATTGTATGTGCGTAGGAAGGATGACAATATTTGTGTTCCATAAACAAAATTCATTGATTGTCGTGGTATGATTGTAAACGAAACAGACATCTGTTAAAATTACAAACAAAAGTCCTTAAAATAAATCAAGCTGTGAAAGGCCCACAAGTACATGTAAAATAAATGTAACTAATATCTACTAATTCCAATTATATATAAAACGTATTAGAGGCAACTTTAAAACACCAAAACAACAACAACAGCCAATGGCATACAAGTTGTAGCATTTGGGACAGACACATAAAATATGTGGCCAGCTGAAATTTATTCGTTAGCAATCACCTTGCAAGTCAGCTTTTTTAATTACATATATGTCGTTAATTTCATAAGACTGACAAAACTAAAATTATTTACTATTAAATAATGGATTTTATCCTCTAAAGGTGAGTTGATTTGTTAATAATAACACTAACAGTACATTCTTAATGAATATACTCCGTAAATAGGACTCCAGCTGTTTGTTTAACTTACGTCGAAAAAGTGTGATGTGAGTTTATCCATATTAAGGGAAGTCAATTAATTACAGGTAAAAGGTGCACTCGTACAATTGGTCCACTCGAATACATCAACCTTAGAAATTGCCTAATTTTTAAATTGTAAACTGCAGAAATGCAAAGATTTAAATTAGATCGATTTGCTGAGGCAATAAATTGTTGTTTAAGGATATACCTCAACATTCATTGTGATATATATGAGATTTTATGCTTGAATGCATGCAGCTGGCTTGATTAGGTATCTTAGTCAAACCTTATAATTGACCTGCCAAGGTTCACGGTAAAAAATAATTCACCCGTCGTGTTACTCAGAAGAAAAAGCTGGTGTATAGTCAAAATCAATGATAGTCACTACCGGTATGGGAACGGATTTGTAGTCACGACACTGGTAATTGAAAGGACGGAAATGGACATTAGCACCTTAATTTTCCAGAAAAAACCAGTTCAATTGTTCACAGCAAAGATAATAATACTTCACTGATTCCACTTTAATATCTTAAAAACGAAAGAATATCCTTTTTAGAAAATTAATTCACTTTTTTTATTCTAGTTCGACAGGGTTCTTCTGAGGTACACGTACATATATGATCTAAAGATCATTTTGCACCTAATCGAGCATAAAATCTATTAGCACTTCAGTCGATAATTGACCATGCTCAACGATTAATTGATTAAATGTTGCTTAACGTCCACCTTCAAATATTCAATAATCTTCAGGGGGAGAGCATATTAATGAATGATGATGAATGAACACTTCTTTGTACTAGACAGACATGCTGAGCATGATTTTTACATACTAGCTCACGAAAGCATCAGTCCGCAGGAAGACATGCCACTTTACCCAGATATATTATTCTCACTCTTGGCCGACCAGTTTTTTTTTACTTTTACTCCTAGAATGCTCCAATCTTAGCGGAGAAGAAGCAGAACCAATTTTAATGTCGTTAGTTCGACCCGGCCGGTGATCGAACCCTCGACCCTCCGCACACGAAATGAGCGTGATAACCATTACACCACCGAGGTGGGGACCATCCTATAATGAAACCAGTTTCATATATCAGCAAACCCTACTGAATATCAAAATAGTTTAAACCATACGCTACTTAATGCCTTAGCAAGCTATTCTCATTAAAAATTGAAATATTTCTGCAAGTAACAATTTACAATCTAAAAATTGACAATTCTTATAGTTTTATCCCACAGTTACGAGTGCACCATTTTATCTGTGAATAACCGACTTCCCTAGAAATGGGTAAACCCACGACGAAATTTTCTACGCTAGTTTTAAAATGTCTTTTAATAGTGAGAGGGAAGAAACTGGACAGACATAATAAACTTTAAAAGTCCAAGTTAAGGAGGTACATATTTCACGGTTTTGAAATTTTCAAGTAAATTTTCAAGTTTATAAAAAAAATTGCCACCATAATTTTTCCCCTAGAACTGAAATGAACTTGATCGCCATACATAGATATTTTCAAATGAACTTTTGGAAGTCTTTGGTGACGATGATTTTTTTCACACAAAACTGTTTGCTTCCACTTAAGCTTGTGGTTCTAAAGTAAAAAAAAATGCCATTCTTTCAACCACAATCTTTGCATACCTTTATTTATTAAAATCATCTGCTGGATCCCGTTTCTGGAAGCAGTCGATGTATAAAAATAGGGATACGTATTATTATATCTTATTTTTCTGTAGGAAATTGCACAGATGGAGAATTTCGCTGTGACAACGGTAGATGTGTGTACCATTCTTTGGTTCATGACCAGTTTAACAATTGTGGTGATAACAGTGATGAATTTGTTCTTGATGTTAAGGCCATATGGGGAGTCATAGGTGGCGTCCTGGTCTTAACTGTTCTTGGTGTATGTGTAAGCATTAATTTAAGGAGAAATAGGCGACGCAAATGGATATCAAAGAAACATCCCACGGTAAGGTCATATTGTAGGGTTAGTCATGTAATTGATCAAATTTTGCCGTAGTTAGGAGAAGCGTAAAAACCGAGGAGTACGTGAAAGGGCAAGACGTCCACAGACACGGCAATCCCAAAAACAAGAAGACGCAGACTAAACACCAGAGACAAACGTATAACTGTATAGTATGTTAATCCCACTTTAAACTGAGGTGGTGATGAAGGATAAGCAGTCTCATCAAAGAGGCTGGCCACATAAATGTCCTATTTTCAATCAGATAATAGTCGATCAAAGATATTAGGCAAGACTAAAGTTTTACAAATATTACGATAATTATTTCTCAGCAGAGAAAACAAAACGTTTATTTAAATGTTACTCTGCCACTCTATCGGGAAAAATATGACTTCATCTGGGAAATATTCCATATAGGGCCAATAAGACTGTGGTGTCGACCATTAAAATTTTTGGCAAGTTTACTTCAATCGGATAGCAAGATATTCCTGTTTGAACATTTTAAGTGTCAACACCTGATCATTTTTCAGAATATTATTGTATTGGATACATGGTTCCGAGTAACTTATTTTTTGGATTCTTTTATTTTCGTCAATGTTTGTGGATAAAGAAAAAAAGACATTTCGTGGGATACGTAATTACGTGGATTGTTGCCTTATAAAAAATAGAAAAATCCTGAAATACTTAAATTCGTGATTTAGTACATCAGAAATAGTGCAAATGATAACGACAAACTTTTTAATCATGCTTTGTAAAATGCCGATTTAACGTGCCTACATAAGCAAAAGTCTAAATGACAAATAAACTGATGTGATTCTAAGATATATAATTATTATTTGATTGCTAGATTAGTATTTCGGAGCAAACACAGTTAAATTGAATGGCTTCAATTTTTTTCTGTTTTATTCTTGAAACTGCTTCTATTTTGTTCTGTTTTATTCTTGATCTATAAAATAAATATGTTAAGTCAAACTTTTTTGATTAGTCTAGAATCGTATTAAGGTTACCCTTTTCATATATACACACCGTAGGCATCGTTGTCCAGCGAAAGCATGATTTCTTACGGGAATCCTGGATTTATTACGGGTCGATCATTTCCGTTTTCCGAAATCTGATATATTGGAGCTGTCTTAAGACTCAAA
>JAULBM010345234.1:0-12394 GCA_032357055.1 Geukensia granosissima | reverse complement strand
AAAGATTCATATTCTGGCTCACGGGATGATATTTTACGATATCTAGCTGTCAAAATCCCGATAACATATACTTATCACATTAAAATCGTCTTTAATAATTCATGTTATCATTACTTTTGTAGTGATCTTCCGTTTTGGGCTCAACGCAAAAAAAGATTTGCATATATACGTCACAATAAAATAATAATGAATACAAAATTAAGTGCTTGTCCCAAATAAGTAAAGACTTATTCCGTGGATGGTTAGATGTGTGTCTTGCCGGTAACATTGTGATCCCAACGTAAAACCAAGACAACGCACGCGTCTATTTTTCTTATATTTACTTTTCCTTTTGTTCAGATGATCTTTTCGTCAACCAATGAAACTGCTGCCTTCAAATTTTGAAAGTCAATATGACTAATCCCGAGAATCCCGTATATTGTTTAGTAGTTCGGGCGTTGTCTGATGCCTGAGAGTGAAACGTTGACAAGACATTAACATTTTCCTTATTGTGAAGTCAGAGAGAGTCAATCAAATAAGTGCTCGGATTTTCAACGTGTTGCCGATAATTTCTTAAATTTGGAAATAAATAATGTTAAAATCCACTGAGAAAAATTTTCTAATGCCATTTCAAGTTTTATTTTGTTGATTTTTGCATATGAAATTATAAGAAAAATTATCTTTTTAAGGGCATATATTCTGAGGCAGTTGTGTTTAAATAAGTTTAAGAGATCAAGGAAAACCCCTTGGCTCCGTTTCCCCAGTTTATTCCCAAAAACTTTTTTCAATTTTAAAAACTCACAGCTCAAATTCAATGGCATATCCTGATCACAGGCAATTTAGAATATATACTTAAATTTAATACTCGACAACGGGGCAAACTGTGGGCTTTAAGCTGTGCAATGACAAGCAAGTTCAACGAAAATATGTAGAAAATTATTTATACATCATTACTGACTTTGCATAGCAGCAGGCTTATACTGTAAATCAATGCTTTCAATCGGACAGCACTTGCCATGCTCGTTTTTTGTCGTTTTTAATTGGCAACACGCGCCTCATTTAGAGTCACGATAGCAACGTCTTAAGTTCAAATCTAAAATGCAAATGAAAAATATGTATTATTTTAGGTAATATAAAACAAGAGGCACTCAGAATTATATTAAAATTCAAATCAGTGTGTCCTATAGACACAAGATAATACAAATAAGAAAAATTCGATTTTGCACGTTAAGCAGTCCGTTATTGGAAATGATGAATGAAATAAATAATAATAATGCATAGTAACAAATTTGAATAAACGGTACAAATGGAATTCACCCTAAATCCCTATTTTCTCCTTTCTCAGTGCATCAGAGTTTATTTATGAAAGAGTGAAATTTACATCAATCATCATGATGTTAATATCATTTGATATGACGTTTTATGGCATTTTTATGTAAAATTTATGTATTACCGTAAAAGTACATCATATCATTGTATGTTACATATGTTATAGTTAAAAGAAAGAGCTCATACAACAAATCTTGGTCAAGATCTATACAACAGCAAGTTTTCTGTTCTTATGTCCACATTCGCTTTCTGTCTGTGTACAAAGCAAATGCCTCTAAACATCATTATTGATGGCTCTAAATTACTTATAATGGACACACAAGACATATATTGAGGAAAGGGCGGACAAGTGGCTACCCTCTCCCACCTCACTTCCCCATCTCCCACCTGACTCTCCCGTCTGCCACCTACCGATAAATATTCTAATTCTCTGCAATTTTTTTCTTCTATTTACTTCTCTCCCTCACCCTTTCATCCACCTCCCAACCCAATCCATATCTTCCCACCTCTCCCTCTACCATTCCCTCCCTTTCATGTTCCTTTGAAGCTGTCCGCGACCGCAAAAGAGCATAGCGTTTACATGTCGTTCAGTGGCGTATAAATTGTACCACATCTCGTATTTTCATTGCGTTAATACTGGTGAACAATATCTATCGTTCATTGATATAGAATAAAACCAATACAGTATTCAGCGTTCTCATAAATACTTGTGAGTTCTCTGTCATTCTGTGATAAAAATTTTCGCACATTTTATTTTTTGGCGAACGTTCGTAGTTATTCATTGACAGAACTATTTATGAAAACAGATTATTTACTGATGGATGTTCTCTGTTGTTCAATGATAGAACTTTAAGCATGGAGTATATTCTGTTGAACATTCTCTGTTGTTCATTGACAAAACTATACTCCAACAATGTATATGAAATGGTGGAATTTTTTTAATCCTTCTATGATATAAATAATTCTGAACATTTTAAAATATGGAATAAACGCCTGCGCTTGCGCAATTTCTCTCATGACATCAGACATGAACAATTCGACAAATTCAGGCATCCAATCAAAATCAACGTTACAAACAATTTCTTTGACAAACTTCGTCCAACACAAACGCCCCCGAGAGCGGCCAAGGTATAGAAAAAGACCGTTCGGTTTCCCCGCCTGCAAGTATAACTACTGCTAAAGGGGCGTCCGTTGGTTGGACGGGATGCATGATTAATAGTCGACCTCTTCAAATGTAGCCAGAATTTAGATATAGGCTACTCGGTTTCTACACCAGAGGTAAAACCCCTTCTAAGAGGCGTCCGTTGATTGGGCAGGATTTATAAATTCTCAACTTGTTTCTAATTGGCTCGTGTTGGGGGAATGTCACGCTCTCAGCAACTTCAAGATCCCTTTGAAACAGCTTGTAATGACTGGTCTTCATTTGCCATTTACTTAGGCTAAATTTCCCGCCGTTACCCAATCCGTCCCAATTTGGCATCCTGTGGCTTGAAAATTCCTCGGCCTAATCCCGATTCCAATAGCGTATGTTCTAATGAGCGTTCTCTTGATCTTTATGTCTATATATAGGTCAGTGATAGAAATATCCCGTGAAGGTACATACGACGTTAAAAATCTCTTGAGATGATTCCAGCAGAATGTATACTTAGGTTCAATTTTTTAAATAGATAACAAAAATCAATAGACGCGTTTTTGTTCAGTTTCAATTTGATAAAAAATATAAAATAATAAATAAAACAAAAGTAGATTCAGGTATAGAAATCATAAAAAACGAAAAATGTTTCCGTTTCGAATAAAAAAACATATTTCAGTGAAAGATCTCTGTACTGTTTGACTTAAATATATTTTATACGCCTGTCTTCTTTATATGACCTTGACTTAGAGAATTGAAGCCCTATAGTATTTTAACAAAATTATTTCTCGTTAAACTTCTAATTTTTCTCGCATCTATACTACTGCAGTTAAAACATTTCAGTTTAGCTAAAGATGTGCAACTATTTTTCCATATTTTCTGACATTGAAATCTATTCCCAAATCGTAGGTGTTCATACTAATATTTATATTTAGTTAATGTACCTGCGATATTGTTAAACAGTAAATCCTCTTCTATATTATCTGTCATAACGCACATTTTTCCTTTTTCATATTAAATGTGAATTGTTGTTTCCACACATAAATGTAGTCTGGTTAAAAAGGTTTAAGAAAATAATAATGAAAAATGAATAAATACATAATAATGAAAAATACACGTTACATTTTTTGATGAATTATTTTCTTCAAAACAGTGACTTTCCATTAAAGCTTAGTTTGACTTCTCACGATACATATATGATACCTTTTATTTTTCATATTTTTCGTTGCACAATTTCCTTACTATACTTTGCCGATCTTCAAAAACTGGACCTGTATTTTATACTAGAAAAATAAATAAAAAATAAAAAATAGTGATTTCAGACGGTTCACAGTGTATTGATATTCTATACAAATTGTCTTGTAATAAGAAATAGCTATCTAAAATGTAACCATAACCTATCTTTGACAAATAGTGGTCAAAATTTCATGTTGTTCATTGTCTGCCTACACAACAACTGGAGAACTTCTTTGGTAATTATACGTTTGTTAATTTGCATTAACTGCTGGTATTATGTCATTCAACTCCTTTGAGAGTATTAAAATATGAATTTATTGATATGTGATGATTAATTTCGTTACGCTCTTCCCTTAGCAGTACCCGCCAGCAATACGAAGAAAGTTATTCCATAGACCAGATATTGGTAAACATGTTGGTTCTATAGTGGATTTGTCCTGTTATTTACCGAAATAAATCATCTACATAATTTAAAATTTCATGTAGACTTTAGGCAGATCACCGAACAATTGTACCGTGATACCATGGCTGGACTGTAATCGCTGCTGTCGATATCGATTACTCTATGATGTATTTAAGTGCTAAATAACGACCTTCTCGCGTGTCAAGGCAAACAAAAACGTAAGGTCAGCAATAACTTGACCGTTTAACCTCGCCTCTAATCAATAAAATTGTGTATTTGTGAGGGGCTCTATGGGTAGGTTCATTTATTTGAAATACTAAAATATACTACAAATGAGTTCGAATAGATTTAAAACTGTACACTATAATTATGATGAGTTTTATTCATATGAACATTATTCACTGGAATTTTAGTGGAACGATCGCATTACGAACAACTTAACTTAATTCGACAGTCGATATTCAATTTTGCAGATTCAGATACAGCAATTATTACTTTCACTGTTGTTTTAACCGCGCCGCCCAAAATATCTACATATGAACAGGCAGGATTTAGAAAAGTACATCTTTGATTCCAACGAATTGTCTTTGATGCTATTAATAGACATTTACTTACTTACTTCCTTACTTCTTATTTATTTATTTTTTGTTATAGATCCCATTTTGTAAATTAAAATTTTATCAAGATGCTTTAGATAATTTTTGATAAATTTTAATTTACAAAATGGGAAATATAACATATTTATTTATTTGCCTATTTATTTTATTCATTTTTATATATTTATTTCATTATTCGTTCATCCATTCGTAGACCCGTTAATTCATTCTTTGTTATTTTGTGTATTTTAATTATAATTTATACCAACGGAATTGAAATATTTTAGTAGCATTGTATTCTGATGAAGTTTTCAGGAGTTGAAGATTCGTAAAAAATTACGCTTTGATCCCGAATTTTACTTTTCCGACATTGATTCCGATTTTTTACTGTGACTAACAGAAAGACGACGGAAAAAGATGTTGAATTTAGTGAATGTGCAGCCTGCAGCAGTTCACAGAACATTCAGTAAATAATTAAAATTTTGTTTAGCATAAAGCTTTTTGTATGTTTTGCGTTCGCCCGATTCCCACAGGAAATTGGAATAAAACCGTACAAACATTATAAAGTGGTATAGACGTTTTGTGATTTATTTTATTACATAAATCTAAGAAAAAAAATAGGTGGGCAGTGGAAGAAAAATATTCTGAATTGCCACTTTCACATTTTAACGGATTGCCATGAACGTAAATAGATATACTGTCCCTGGGTATGTAAAATGTCTGGATTTAAAAAAGTAATTTTTATTACTTGCGAATAAAAAAATCGAACAGAAAATAATAGCCACAAACTTTTAAAATGAAACAAATACATTAAACTTGCAACTTTTTAAACAAATATAAAGAATACAAAAATATAAATAACAAAGAAAATAAAAAGTATATTTGATTGATGCCAAGCCACACTCGACAATAAACAAAGAGACATAGGTTCATCATCATGTTTAACTCAAAAATTGTAGCACAGAAACTCTCTTGGTAAAAAAAGGAGTTGAAATTTTGAAAAATTATATTATATTTCTATAATTTTAGTAAATGCAATAGAATGGTGTGATCAGAGACGTCTCTGGTTTAATCAGAATCATTATTTGTGGCTTGGTGGATCCCGTAAATTATTATTTTACTGTCAGTCCTGTTTAATAAGCTTTTCTCTTAGTTTGTTGTATTTTGCCGGCTGCAAATGAAACAGTGAAAATATCAAATGACTCAATGAAACAGTGAAAATATCAAATGACTCAATAAAACATATCAAATGACTCAATGAAACAGTGAAAATATCAAATGACTCGTTTATTTAGAACCCCCTTTCTTTTTATTGAAATATAATCAATTGGTGTATGCTATCTGAGGAACCAAGCCGGAATCCTGCGGGAAATTTTTAGGATAAGATACAGACCTTTGTGTGCTTTTTGCATATTTGAGGTTTGAACCATTAGAGCACAATTAACCTGCATGATTATATTTACCAGTAACTATAATGAGATATTACAAAATATAAATATAAGAAAAAAGGAAATGAAATAAATAAAAATGTGAGAAATTTGAGGGAATTTTGCTAAAAAATATTGTTTATATAAATACTACCGAAAAAATCCTCTCAGTTTTCAGCTGGATACTTTAGAGAAAATAAGGAAACTGTGCGTTAATACACTGGCTGTGTCTAACTGGTGGTGGTTGATTTTTTTGTATGGTTGTGTAAAATGTATAAATGTTGTACTGTATTACTTTATTAGGTGTTGTAAATATTTTGCTTATGTTGCACACTCGTGTGCCTGGGTTATTGAAATAAAATCTTTAATCTTTTAAACTGAAAAGATAATGAATTTAGTGAGGACTAATTGTACATGTATAGCTTGCAGCAGTACACATAACATTCAGTAAATTATTATAAATAATTTTTGTTAGCATTCAGTTAATTGTTGAAGCCTCTTGTTAACGGAGAGATAAATAAAGAGTCTAATTTTTAATTTATTGTTAAGAAAAGAAGTTTGTTTTGAGTATCCATCGTTTTCGGTTCAATCATTTATTCTATTTTTTCGGCAAATTTGTTCCTGGTTGCACACAAAAATATATTGAGGTACGAACCAAATTTCTATGAACCAGGGACGTATATAGCTATATCCGTATACTGTCCCTATATGGACTTAGGCGAAATTTATGGGTATATTTGCAAAAGCAGAGAAATATATTACAATGTATTATATTCTCTGGCAAAATGAGTCTAATAGGATATAAGTTGGAAAAATTAAGGATATTTTCTTCGCAATCAGACTTACAGAAAACCTTACAAACAATTACAACAAACTTTAAATTCGATCATATGTGTATGAACAAATCAAATCTTGAATTTCAAATCAAATACAGCAACAAAAAATATGCATATTTTCACCTTGATTAGCCGATTTTTTGTTTCATCCTACTCAGAATTTTGTCTTTACAAAATAAAATTGGTGAATTTAGAAGGAAATATATATATAATTTCTTTGCTCGATTTTTAACGAAATTTCAAAAAATGGTGTGATTATAATAGAAAATATAGAAAACAATATATTTTAAAGAATATCACAAAGGGTATTAAATATTAAATTTTACATGTATGTATCAAGTTGGATGAATTTTCAAAAACAATTTGCCAAAATGTTTTGTTGACAATGAACAAATTATTTAATTAATATATTGGCATTAATCTTATTTTCACAAGTAAGCTATTCATTTAATTGAAAAAATTCTGAAATTTTATTTAATTTGAAACTTTAACCGATATTTTGCACATAATAAAATAATATAAAATATAATTGAGAAGTTTAAAAGAAATTATTAACTCAAATAATTTTATAACCCTATATTGTAACGGTTAAATTTTCGTGTACTACGAGTATCCAACACTCTTTCAAAGAATTTATTTATATTTAATGCAAAATAAATTTCT
The DNA here is from genome assembly GCA_032357055.1 of Geukensia granosissima. Classification (NCBI taxonomy): domain Eukaryota; kingdom Metazoa; phylum Mollusca; class Bivalvia; order Mytilida; family Mytilidae; genus Geukensia; species Geukensia granosissima. The sequence goes on along the minus strand of JAULBM010345234.1, from coordinate 4,793 downwards.
ATTCACTTAAAACAGAGAATGTAAAATAAAAATCTCTGATTATAAGTAGAGGTGTAGGTTAATACAATTTTGGAAATATTTACAATTTTACCTATATATAATTTAAATTATTTCTGGAAATTCACATTAATGGCAAACTGTCATTTTATATCAAAGTTTTTTTTTTTATTAACACTTTAAGTTTTAACATCAAATTTGCAATATACCAATCAAATTATCGGTCTTTGACACAAACGTGATTTACAATGCCGCGTCTACAGAGTTCCAGATGTTCATAAAATCTGGGTCAGTATCTGTTCATATTCTTTTGTGTGCTATTTTCGTGGCCTAGCTCAAGAAAGTTATTTGCCGTCTGCATCCTGATTGGTCAGGATAATCTGTTACTAAAAATAGCTAGAAAACTACACAATGCGACCACCAAAGCTATATCACGTGATCATCCGCCAAGCATTTTAGCGTCGTTACTTTATTGTGAAATAAATGAAGGATTTTATTAAATAACAAACAAAGATAGAGTGATAAAGGTAAGTAAAATTTTATCAAATTTAAATGGACCGTTTATATTCGTTAAATCTTTGTTTCTCATGTTGTGTACATGACAACACAGACGGACAAATTATTTTCGTTGACCCCACACATTTTAATGAGATACACTCAAAATGGCGTCGATATTTACCTTGACAGTATATCAAGAATAATCAGATATTTCACCAAATCAACGATGTGTTCCATTGATCTGGTCATATGATTATTTTAAAACAATAGATATGTTTGATTTGCACTTTAATTTAATCGTTGTCATTGCCAAACTTCGTTACAAATTACTTGAAACTATCTAAGGTCATCGTAATATTGTTACTTATCATGGGTTCAAAGTGTAAATAAAAAATCGATAGTAATACCCGTGTTGGTAGACCTTAACTAACATTAAGAAATTTTGCTTTATTATGTGCTTAATTTTCTCTGATTTTTTAAACAATTTTCACGACCAATGAAATTTTTACTATTTTGTAATTTTTGACAAGATTTATTTCGATCATAAAAATTTTATTTAATTTTTATACTAATTGTTAAGGAAGTTTTATACATTTACATTTGAGAAAAACCTTTTTGTTTTAATATTGCATATTGTTTCTTGGGATTCAGACATTCATTTCATTTTGTCTAATGCTAAGAGTTTGAAACGTCTTTGGATGTTGATATGTGAAGCAATATTTTATGAATCTTTCTCAAAGATTCCGAGAAGTTAATGATTAAAGACGAACACTAAATAATAAGTATTATAATTAATATTTACTTATAAGATGGGTTTCAATGTAAAATAAAATTATATCTGGGGTGTATACACCGGTTATTTATTAAACCTCAAATTTAATAGTTCTCACAAATGGAAATATTTCTTTATAATATTGAACTCCAGGTGTTATTTTAATAGGATTAAGTTGGTATGGTATAACAGACAACGTGTCATTCAAAGTGATCCAGACTCATTTGGGCAGATGTTCAGAATTTGTAACACCATAAGACGATTCCAAAGAACATCATATTCAATAACTAAATCCTTCACTTGTGCTCAGTTTTGCAAAATTTAATCTCTGAAAATTTATTCATTAATAAATATTAACTATTTACTAAGTGGACACGGGTTTTATTTCTGGCCTAAATACCCTTGACCGCAATACACAGTATCACATGACGCAGATTGTCCAATCAGAGTTCGCAATATTGTTAACAAGAAGATCTGTCATTTTGTGAAAATGTAAGTTATTCTCCATTTCAGCAAAACGGGAATGAATGTAAAATATTTGGAGCTATCACGCTGTGGTACATTCATGTATGAAACGTAGTATTATTTATGTTTTCTATTTTTGTAGGCACAGTCTTGTGTTGGGAAGAGTGAATCATTTGCCAAATTTGAACGACGCCAAAATTGATATGGAAACAATAAATAAATGTTTAAAAGTGTAAAAAATATGTGTTATTTTCAGAATATTTACTTATAATTTTCGGGGTATATTGTTTGGCATTTTATCGTTTTTCATAGGAAAAAAGGTAAATATTGAATTTTGTGCTTGGTGATAAATTTTTGTAGGAAACACATAGTGACATTTATTTAGGTATTTTGACCACAGAAATTTTTTTTATTAAATGTTAAAATCCACGAGATTTAGATTAGGTATTACTCTTAAATCAAATGATTGGATTATGAATTTGACTCAAGGAAATATTAGAATGGATTAAAGGATACTTATATAGAATTTTACTTAATTATAATGAAGAACAAACTTGAGTTCCCGAAATATTGATTTGTTTCTTAGTCACTTTATTTTGAAATAAATTGATTGTATTTTTTACTTTTTGATTATAAAAATACCTCGTGTGAAATATGAAAAATGATGTTGCGAATTTAGATAAAATATCGTTGGTTACATAGTATATATATATGTTTACCAGCCATGCTTATTCAACGCTGAAAACCTTGAAATGAATTTTCCTGCATGGAATCAGGCACTGTACTAGCTTTACCTAAATAATAAAATCTATTTTTAAAATGTCGAATAGTGCAAACGTACATGTATTTATATATTTAGTACAGTATCTTTAACTAGGTCACAGAAAATCCCTCGTGTTTCATAATTGTAATTCGTAGTATGACCCGCATGTCGTAACCTATAGGGAATCGGGGACTTTCGATTGAAAATAGATCTTCCCATTGTCTCGCTACGAAAAATTGCTAGATTTGGGGTTTACACTTTGCAACACACGTTAGCAATATGATAATCAATAATCTCGGAGAATTTGATAGAAAACAGGAATCAAGATGATAGAAAAAAGGTGATATCAGAGATCATGGCGATATTTAAAAGAAAGAAAAATTGTTGTAGTAGATAGTATGAACTTAAAAAATATACAGGAGCTTATATTCCAAGGATTCCGGTATATGAACTATCAATACTTTGAATACCACATGTTTATAATCAATCTTCTTTAAATATGATATTATTTAACTTTTTAAATATTTGCTAATAATTTATCTAGACACACTGAGTTGTGAGTAGTAAAATGTAATTCCAAAACGTTCAAAGAAAAAAAGAGAAAATATACTCGAAAATAAAATATGTAAAAAGTAAAACATGCCATTGTTTTTAGCTTTACAGCATGCATGTTACACGAAATTTTTAAATTTCATTTTTTTTAATTTGGTCACCCAAGCAGTAATTGCCATTTTTTTCTTTTTCAACAGGAAAAAATCTTCTGTGTGGTATAGGTTTATTGTTTGATATCAAAAACCAGTTATCTAATTAGCATTATAAATCCATTTATAATTTCCATGCACTTCACAATCTGGGATAATACCAGGAGCAATACATATTTTTGATATTATGTATGGAATATCAGTCGTTCGCTGGTGTAGGTTAATACACCTTTAATAACCCTTTCGTTGCATTGCTCTACGGGTAGAGAGGAGATTGTGAGATTAAAAAGTAAAAAGATATGGTTTGCGTCATGGCGATATGGTACATTTTCTTAAAAGTACAAAACATTGTCATTAATCATTGAAATAGGGCGGTCGTAGTCCTAGAACACGTTTCCATTTTGCCACCAGGGAAGAAAGACTATATATTTATTTCAGATGCACAGAACACTGAAGATAAAAATAACAGATTTGAATCCACAACTGATATGTGTGTTATGTGGTGGATATTTGGTAGACGCATCCACCATTGTGGAATGTTTACATTCCTGTAAGTACAACTCGCATTGAAATATGAAGTATATAAAAATTAAATTTTTTTATTATAACTAATTTGGTCCCACAGGGGCAAAAACTCATATAACAGTTATAATTAATATGAAGTTCGTGTATTGAACTTTGACATATATGTGACCAAGGTACAAGTATTTCCGGAATTTTATGTGTTGCTTAATCACTAATAATATTTTATTAACACATAAAATCTGATTATTTTGTTTTAGTGGTAAACTATGAAATTTTGTTGACATAATTTGCCTTGTTAAATATACAATGTAGTTTTACTCATACTAGTATTTTTAAATAATTTTAATGTTAGCCATATTTCGTTTTTGACCTTGTATACGTTGGTTAATAGTTTTTACTTGTTCTCATAAAATTTAAGTGATGTTGTACATCTATAATTGAGTTTTTATGTATGTAGGATGTTTACTTAGAATTTCTGGTTTTATTTGCGCATGAGTTTATTTTATAAAGAGAAATGAAGTTTAACAAATAATTGAATATTTATTGGTTTGTATTTTTACTAGTTTGTAAGACCTGTATTGCCCGGTATTTAGACACCAGCAAGTGTTGTCCGATATGCGACACAATGGTTCACAAAACAAAACCCATGCAAAATGTCAGGTAAGTCTCACACGTGATTTCAAAGCAATACATTATTGTTAAATGTTCTTATATTTGCATTGTTTAAATTTATTAATACCTCCATACACATCAATATGCAGTAAGGTCAACGGTTACACGTCCTACAAACGTGTGCAATACATCCTAATGAGGCACCGCGCATTCATCAAAATCATGAGCGTTTTACTCGGCCAGAGCCGTTGTATTTATAAAAAAAAACTGTCAGAGTTTGTTGGAACGGGTAAAAACGTTATGGAAGAAAAAACTGTCTGTCGTATTCTAATAAAATGGTGTTTATTTTGTAGATTGAAAAAAGTGCAACTAAGTTGCAATAGTAATTTTTAGCAATCACGATGTATTTTAAGTTGCGCCGAGTTTTTAATTCTCTACGGGGATTTTACATTGTAAAGTC